>RJVU01052173.1:1955333-1989685 GCA_003731715.1 Anabarilius grahami
ATTTTTGGATAGTTCTATTATTTGTTAATTTTATTAATATATGGTTATTTTGATAAATTCAAATATTAAGATCAAAATAAACACTTCGAATATACTAAAAATCTACTTTGTTTATTTATTTCATTTATTTTACAGAGATAGCTCTCATTAATCAATAAAAAAACAAGACTGTAAATGAGCCAGAGTTTGCCACATAGGCAGGTTTTCATCTTGAAATGTATTCGATAGAGTCATAATAATCTTTTTAACCTCGTAGCACTGACATTTACATCCACCATTCACATGAAAAAGATTGGTTTGTGGTGTACGAGAGAGAGAAAGTTTATTTTAAAATCAGCACTGTTGCTCTGATGTGTTTTGACTGACAGCGGTGAGTGTGTCAGAGGTGAACTCTGTAATGAAGCCGGGCCGTCTCTCTCGTCCAATCAGAACACACCTGCTGGGCCTGAAATCAGAGGTCACGACCTGCTGGAGTTTGTGTCTTTTTTCTGTGCTGCCTTGATTCTCAAACTCGCTCAGGATTTGGCCGTTACCCCAGTTTGGTCTTCAGTCTACACAACTGACTATATCAGGCCCGTCGCCAAGGGGGGGCATTAGGGGGCAGTGCCCCCCCAGATGACACAACGTGCCCCTCTAATCGTATTGTCATCCAGTAAACTTTCCGATTGAGGGCAAAAACCTTATCTGTGGATCTGGCCATTTACATATTACATAACGAAATGTCTTCAGCAGCATTTAGCTCATAGGAAAACTATCTCTACAACGGTAACTTTAAATAACACATTATCTTCAGAAATATGAAATAGAAGTTAGGCGGAGTGTGTGTAAGGCCGTTGGACTTGAGACTATTTTCTCACTCAAACCACTGCCTACCTGCTGCTGCTTCTGATTGCTTTTAGAGAAAAACTGCACATAACTACTGGTCTAGGATCAGTTAATATTAGCATATTGGCGAAACATATTTGGCAAATGATCTAGTGCGTATCTACATTTACATTTACATTTATGCATTTGGCAGATGCTTTTATCCAAAGCGACTTACATTGCATTATACTATACATTTGTATCGGAGTATGTGTTTGCGCTCTGAAGAACGACAACGTATTCTTGCGGCGTTGAGCAATGCAGCCAATCATGAACAAATCTGTTGATTTCTGGAACGAATTATTAAAAAGGGGGAATATTTGCCAACGTCTACAACTCAAAATCCACTCATCGCTCAAAACGAGTTTTTGTTCAGTGCTAACTTAAACACCTCTGACTGGTCATTGCGTTCCAGAAATCAACAGATTTTTCTTACATAATAATTATGTAAATTGTTATGTAATTATGCAGTCAGTTTAATTTATTGTTACAGAACTAAGATGAGCGAGATTTTTTAGTGATTATAAAGGGAGCGCCTTTTGCGCATCTCTGCCAAATCCAGCGTGCCTAATCTGTTAAAATTAACAGTGGTTTGTGAACGTAAACACTTTATTAACAAATAATAATTTATCAGCAGTGTTTATTTTGGGATATGTAGGTTGTGCTGTGACAAGTAAGTTAAAGCTATTTCGAGGAAATCTGTTTAAATGTGTTTTTAAATGGGAATCTCTTTACCCTGGAGTTGGTTCACCCTCCGCCTATGATCAGAAAATTCATATGTAATGCATTATTACACAAAACGGAACTTGAAACATAATTAGGCCGTATTTATTAATGACTATCACTCGGAGACCTGCCGCCTTCAACTATGGTGAGTACACTCAAAAGTCTTTGTTACACTTAAATATGCTACAGATGCAGGCTAGCCTATTCATTGCTTTTTTGGTATACCGTTTTTATTATTGTGTTGTTCGAGGAATTGAAAAGCTTTTGTGCCTCGTGTTTGCAAGTATATTGCCATAATGCAAAGGGGTTTCGTTTTTGGTGTATTTTGATCTAATTAGGATCGACTATCTTGTGTTTTTGTGGTAATATAGAACTTTAATTCAATCGGTCTTTGTCAGACACGTGATTTTGTTATGTGTGACGTCACCGCGGCGCCATATTTGTTGTATCCCTGCTGACTGTGAGAATGAAAGAGATTACAAGAGTAGAGATAACAAGTAAATAACTCGCAAAAATGGAGAAGCACAAGAAAACTGTGAAAAGTCATATTGCGATAAACTCACCAAAGATGCCAGGAATCAATTCATAACAGATCTGTACGAACTGACTGCAGTAAGTTGGAGTGCTGACCCCACATTGCTACCTAAATCATCATACTTAAATATTGTAAACTATCTTGTTTATGGTATAAACGCACATACTAGTGAACAATTTAAAAACTATAAATCCCTCGAAGCCCACAGACATTTCATTTGTGATTCAAATATCTAATGTAATAAATGTATATTTTTTTATTCTGCCATGATTTTATAACATCACTGCATCCATCCTCATTCATGGATAAGTTAAATATCTGTTTTACGGATCGTGGATATTATTAATTATATTGTTAACGCTATAAGTGCATATACCTGTGAATTCATAAAATAAGTCTACAAATCACCCTGTGTACATCTGGTTTACAAACTTCATTTGGCTGTTGAAATGTTGATTACAAGAAGACACTAAACAACATTTTGAAAAATGTAATTATACATGCTTTATTATTCATGCAAGACTGGATAAAGCATAAGCAGAAAATTCTATAGAATAGAGTATTCTAGGTGCAATACATCACAATTCTACACTACAATTCTACAGAAGATTCAAGCATGCGCTGTCAGATTGAATGGTTTCTCTGAAAATCTCAAAACGGTCAATAATCTCTTCTACTGTGTCCAAACAAAGTAGACAATTCTGTGCAAAGCTTCAGGTTTGTATATAGATATGACACCGTTTCATTGAATGTTCTGTACTCTGTCTTTGGGGAAACATGAGAGATAAGTGTTGTGCAGGCAGATCAAATCTGAGGTACATTAAGGTTCACAGAAGCATTTGTATTTGTATTGTGAATGTTTGTTGCGTCTGGAATCAGAGGCACCAAAAAAAAAGAAGTAATAACGCCATAAAGGTTCCCAGGTTTTCCAGACCCGTATAGTACATTAACAACATCATCACCATCTCCAAAACAAACATCAGACAGCCTGTACATATCAAGTCCATGCTGCAGCTGTCGGTTTACTTCTGCACATGCAGATCACCATCTCCTCCAGCATCTTCTCAGTGTGAAGCCGATCACTTTCTCCAGCCTGATGGACCATAGTGTCAGCTGACTGCATTGTTTTTCCCTACTTAGTTTCTGTGTGTGCGTCTCAATCAGCTCTGAGCTCTTGAATCAGTATATTGTGTGCACAAATTTTGCAACTGAGACAGTCCTGATCAGTGCCCTGACTACTGAACTAGGGAGCTGATTGAGACACACAGTGTGTTTAATGCTGATGTGGCCCTAATATAGGGAGGGGTGGTGTCCAGTTGGGGTCAGTCTCCATAATCTTTAAGCAGGTTGACCTGCAATGAAATGAAAAGGTTTTTAGCTACGTAACATAACATAGGACCACAGCTGTGAAAAGTAATCAGAAAATTATAATCAGTATATGGATACTGAACAAAAATATGTCGTATCCAAGTAGATAAAATAAAAATGTGAAAAGCCTTAGCAAAATTAAGAATGAAAAAAAAAATATTTAAGTAAAGGGATTCAGTTAAAATTGATTGTTTCATAGCACATACAATCCAAAACAATGTGTTGATATAACGTTTGCTACTTTAGAAAACAGAAATCTCTAACTTACTGTGGCGACCAGGATGGGCGATAGCCGTGAGAGAACGGCGCGAGGCCGGTGGCGAGAGAGATGATGAGCTCCACCTGGGAGGCGCGCCGGCCTCGAGTCTCTCACGGAGGAGCTCCGGGAGCATAAAAGGAGGAGCGACGACAGTGAAGGACGAGAGAGGACCAGGCCTGGATATTATTTTATGTTTGTGTGGCCGGAAGACGTCCGCGAGGGTCTGCCGGCATTACTTTCGTTTTGTATTTGTTTATTTTGAATTAAAGTTTTGTTTAAACGTTCGCCGGTTCCCGCCTCCTTCTTCCCATATTTACGAACTGTGTTACATTGGTGCCGAAACCCGGGAGGAAGGAGGGACATGCTGTCTGAGAGCCCTCGCTGCTGAGGGGGATCGCGGTGCTGCGGAGTTCGGGCAGCGCGGGAGTGAAGACCGCGAGAGGCTGCCCGAGGCGGTGGTACTGGAGCCTTGTGAAAGGCGGACGGCGGCGACTCCTCCGCTCCCTCCAGGACGGCAGCCACCCCACCTCGTCCCAGGAGCACGGCATCCGGGTCTCCGTCCCACCTTTCACAAGGCTCCAGTACCACCGCCTCGGGCAGCCTCTCGCGGTCTTCACTCCCGCGCTGCCCGAACTCCGCAGCACCGCGATCCCCCTCAGCAGCGAGGGCTCTCAGACAGCATGTCCCTCCTTCCTCCCGGGTTTCGGCACCAATGTAACACAGTTTGTAAATATTGGAAGAAGGAGGCGGGAACCGGCGAACATTCAAACAAAACTTTAATCTCAAAATAAACAAACACAAAACGAAAGTTATGCCGGCAGACCCTCGCGGACGTCTGCCGGCCACACAAACATAACGTAAAGTCCAGGCCTGGTCCTCTCTCGTCCTTCACTGTCGTCGCTCCTCCTTTTATGCTCCCGGAGCTCCTCCGTGAGAGACTCGAGGCCGGCGCGCCTCCCAGGTGGAGCTCATCATCTCTCGCGCCACCGGCCTCGCGCCGTTCTCTCACGGCTCTCGCCCGCCCTGGTCGCCACACTTACCTTTGTGAAAATGTAGAAAGCAAGCATACATGAATGGAGATATCTTGACGAAAGTGATGTTTTGCGTCTCACTGCTGCAACCCATGCGATCCGACGCCTCTGTTATTGCCTCTACATACTCTCCGTACAGCCTTTTTCAAGTAGGAAACCAACTAAATCTTGTCTCATAGTAAAGTTTTTGACATTTTCTATCGTGGGACATATTATTGCTGCTTTCGACACAACAAACTGATACTGATACACAGATTGTTTGGATACCTTACAAATGGTGGCGACACCCATAATGCACTTCGGTTTTCACGAGTGTGACGTCACCTGACAAAGACCGATAAGAAGTCTATTTCTTTAATAATAAAAACGGGACATTATTATTTTGGCGAACGTCTGTTTCTCAGATTATAAAAATGTGTGCCCCCCTATGGAAACTGAATGCCCCCCCATTCTATATGTTCTGGCGACGGCCCTGGACTATATGTAAGTGTGGTCATTACAATCTGTTCTGAACAGACTGTTAAACTTAAAGGGATAGTTCAAAAAAAATTATTCTGTCATCATTTACTTTCTTCAATGGAAGTTCTTCAAAATTTCTTCTTTTGTGTTCTGCAGTAGAAAATAAGTCATATACGTTTATAAAGATATGAGAATATGGAAGCACATTTCTGCAACATAAGAAAAAAATCATCATAAATTATGAGATACTACACAGCAAAATCCTTAGAGTTAAATCATCTCTGCTCAGAGAACATATGGTCCCTCTCTACATAGACTTAAAATAACACTGAAGCAGAGTTAAAGTTAATGAGATAATATGCTGTTTGTGGAGTTGTTTAATCAGATTTTGAGAGATTTAATGTCTTTTATCTTCAGTTGAGTTCATAGGTTGTGGCTGGAACTCACTGCAGTCTCTTCAGTGATTCTGCTTGTTAACAGCAGGTGTTCATCACTAATTCTCAATCATCACTTAATTAATCTCTTAATCTCACCACCTTTAACTCTGGTTCAGTGTTACTTTAGTCAATGTCAAATATAAAATAACACTGTATAGTCTTCACTGTATAAATTAAACATCCTTATTAATTATTCCTTATTAAAGTTACTAAAGTTATTCAGTCAAGAGCAGTGAGTGATTTTTTTCTTTGTCCTTTTGTTTGATTAACATTAAAAACAGACAGCAGAGCAGCAGGTTTATTAGGCTGCTGTCACTTTAAGAGCGAATGCACGGATCTAATACTGATACTGTACACATTTGTTTACTTTCTCAACTGTTTACATTCACTTAAGACATAACTGACAGTTTATAAGCATACTCTTTATTTTTTGACATAATTTTGTGTGAATTTGCGCAAAACGTGAGAGAGAGCTCAGTTTAGTATTAATGTGCTGTCTGAGACGCGGCTTTTTGGGCGCGCGAGTAACAAAATGAGCTCCCTTTCACGTTTTCTTGCACTTGAATATTAATAAACTTTATAAACGGATGCAGCTCTGTCCCGTCAACTGTCCCGAGCATCATTCATGTTTGTTCACATTCTACATCCCACCCTGAAAAAACTCATTTCCAGGAGATGACACAACTTTTTGTGCGCCGAAAGTGATGTAGTCGAGTGTGATGAAAAAAAATCTCCACAAAATCTGAACGCAATTGGTCACAGAAGATGCATTTGAAACACGTGATGATACCAGGTGTAACGGTAATGCGTCTTGGCTTACCATTAGTGATTGATTCATCAGAAACAGTTTTTCTCTCTCGTTCGCTTGATTTCCAGGATATTGTATATAATTTGTGAGCGTCAGTGCTGTCAAGTGCTGTCAAAATTAACTTTTAACGCAAAATATTTAACGCAGCATCTGTTTTTTTACATCATCCTATAGCTAGCGTTACATGATATGATCAGACTATCATTCACTCAAGTGCTATTAAACCATTCAAGCGTGACAAGAAATAACTTAAATCTGTACTGGAGCGCTGTCTGTGAATCTTCTGTCCTCACCGACAGCATTCACACAAAAGTATTCCAAAATGCCCTCTTCAGATCTTAAAGTGACGGCAGCCTAATAAATTTGCCGCTGTGATACAAGTCATTAATGTTAATCAAAGAACAAAAGACACAGAAAATCACTCACTGCTCTTGATTGAATCATTTTTGTAGCTTTGATAAGGATTAATCAATATTTAATTTATAATTTCTGCAGTAAAGACTGTGAAGTGTTTGATAACTTTATTCAGTTTCTGTATATTTCCTTCATGTTATAGATCAAATATTTAAAATAGACTGTCTTTGTTGTTTCTACATTAATTTAGAGATTAACTGTGAAGTTATTACATTATAAAAATATATTAAAAACTTTAATGTTAGGTGCGGTTAATCGTGATTAATTACAGAAAAATGTGCGATTAATTAGTTATTTTTTAATCGATTGACAACACTAATATATATATATACTGTATATATATAATTCTCCTTTCTGCAGTGCTGTTTGCTGTAGCATGCTAGTAAATAGCTATTAGGTGTGCCCATTTTTCTGTGTTAATGGTCATGATGTGAGTTTTTCCGTGCTCAGTTGGGTATATAGTATTCACAGTGCAATTTGCGAGTAGGCACAGGTTCATCATTTCAGCAGAGTCCAGTCACTTGGATATTTCTGGCCTGATTGGAACAGGTAATTTTAGTCACATGTCAGGGGGTCTGTGAATGGTCCACAGACATGCCATCAGTGGCTGAGATTAGTCTGACACCATCTCCAGCACTTCTCCTCCTTCCATTTCACCTCATGTTTCTTTTTCCTAATTCACATCCCTTTGTTCGCCCTTCCCTATCTCTCTGTCTCTCTTCGTTGGCAGTGGGCTAATCCTCGGCTCGCTCGGGCTCCACAGGAAGTGGCCACAGTTGTTACATCCTGACTGCAATAATGTAGTGCATGAAATTACAGTTGATTACCTGTCAAAGCACCTCGCCGCCGGTGTGAGATGTGAGGGAGTCGCTCAGCCGCCGGCCGAGACCGCAGGGTTGAGAATGTGTCGGGCTGGTTTAGATTCGCTGTCCAAACGGGTTAATAACAATGAAAGTTATTGGAGAGTATGAACAGAAACAATGAGATTTTCAGCAGATGTTGATGTGATTTTCACCTCAGCATCGAAAAAACGCTCTGGCAGTTAGAAGCAGGCGCTTATGAAAGAAAGTTGATGGTAAAGTGTTTATTCTTGATGAGAATCCACCTCTTCTGTTCACTGTCGATGGATGAAACAAACTCGCTGTTTAGGGATTAAAACCTTGATAACTTTCCAATCAGGACTAATTGAAATGTAGAAATGTATTCATTTCATTCACAGCCAAGAAATAAAGGGTTTGATTGAAAATCTTTGAAAATAGTTTTTCCTACACCAGGGATTACCAGTTTGTTTTTTGTTTTTTTGCCAGCCGAACCCCTATTGACCTAAAATATTAACTTAAAAATGTCCACATTTCAATATTTTGACCATCAGTGGTCTGCATTATATTCATGTCACGCAACATTGTGAACATGAACTCAGTTTCTTCAGTAGCCCAAAAATGCACATGCACGTGTGAAAGGAATATTTTATGTCAACATGAAATGTACAGAAAATGCAGACTAAGGATGCTCAGGTCAAAGACCAGTCATAGCTTAGATCATTACAAACCAATCACCAGAACAAATCACAATGAAGAAGACATTGATGTTTACTCAACTGTAAGACTTAAATGTGCATGTATCTATTCATTGAGACTCACTCTGTTGTTGTAACGAGTGACCTCCCGGCCGTAAATAAAACTTCATTTCTACAAAGAGCAACTTGGAAGTTGTGTCAGGTATATGCTGCGCAGCTAAGAAATAGAAGATCCTACACTCAAAAGACAACAAAAGTAACAGCTTAAGTGTGATTGAGGTAGTGAGGAATAGAAGTACTAAAGATTCTACACTCAAAAGACAACAAACGTAACGGCCAAGTGTGATTGAGGTAGTGATAGTAGCTTCTTGACGGGACGTCGTCACCATACTTCAAGGAAGTATTGGATTGTATTGTAAGTATTCAGGAATTCAGGGAATTACCTCGAGATACTGTACGTATTATATTAACAACTAGGAGTTGTTTAAATTGTCAGTGGTGAAGTCAGATTTGTATTGAGAATTTCCACTACACACGCTTTGGTCAGAGTGGAAAAGATGCCTTTTTAAAGGGGTGGTTAATTATGATTTCACTTTTTTAACTTTAGTTAGTGTGTAATGTTGCTGTTTGAGCATAAACAACATCTGCAAAGTTACGACGCTCAAAGTTCATTGCAAAAGGAGATATTTTCTTTTAAAGAATTCGCTTTTTAAGGATTAAAACAAACGGCTGGTCGGGACTACAACGAGCTTCTTCCCGGGTTGGTGACATCACAAACCCCAAAATTTACATAAACCCCACCCCCGAGGGGGCGGGGGGGAGGCCATGTTGGATGGTGAGGCCATGTTGGGCTGCTTTAGAGAAGAGGAAGAGTTGTAACTTCTTCCTGAGTCTCTCCATCAGTGTCGACTCCGGTTTGAACAATGTAAGGCTGAACACCGTTACTGACAATCCTCATTTTGGCTGCGTGAGATTCTCCAGCTTTGTTGTTGTTGAGCTGTTAAAGCTCCGCCCTCATCTGGAAAGCAGCAGCTCATTTGCATTTAAAGGGACACACACAAAAACGCCGTGTTTTTGCTCACACCCAAATAGGGGCAAATTTGTATAATATAATATAATAAATGATCTGTGGGGTATTTTGAGCTGAAACTTCACAGACACATTCTGGGGACACCATCTTGTGAAAATCCATTATAGGTCACCTTTAAAGTCTTTACATGCCTGTTTATTGCAATTAAAATCGCCATAAGCCACGTTTTACTACGATTATGGAGGCTACATTTATCAGCTTAATAACATCAATTGATCAAGGTGTTTGCATGGGTTAAAATTTAATCAGAATATTGCCTAAATCTTATTATAATCACATTATGAGGGTGTGTGTATATTCATTGTGGTTGCAAGAAGACTTCTTTGTTGACAATCAAAAACCAAAACTGCCATTTTTAAAAAGTCGTCTTGGGATTTGGAACACCTATATGCTCAGAGAGTTTGAATTATCATGCTATCATGTACTTGTACGTTTGATTTTGGGTTCAGCCAACACTATCTCACGACCAATTCATACGTATTTTATGAGGTCGCTAATTCGTACGAATTTGTACGACCTCACTCGTACAAATTCAAAGGATTTGTCTAATCCCCAGTGACAGGGAGGTTTAGGGGCGGGTAAGGGGTAGGTCATAAAATACGTACGATTTAGAATAAAACGTACTTAGTCATACGAGGGAGGTTGTACGAATTTGTAAAATACATACGAATTGCCGTGAGATCGGGTTGGTTCAGCATATGCTGCATACAGGGCTTGACATGAACTTTGTTGCTCACCAGCCACTGTGGCTAGTGGTTTTCCAAAGTTACTAGCCACTCAGTATTTTCACTGGCCACAATCAGGCTGCTGTTACTTTAAGAGCTGACGTACGGATTCATTATACTGTTAACAGTTGAGAAAGAAAACGCTAACATTCACTAAAAACATAACTGACTGTGTTTATGTGAATACTTGCCAAGACTGGCATTTTGACATTATTTTGTGTGTATTTGACTGTTTAAGTGCAATAAGCAGCGAAAAAGAATTCGATTTAGTACTGAGAGGCGGCTTTATGTAGTGCAGTTTGAGAAAAAATCTGCAGGAATGAGTAAAATTATGCGCAATATGTGCAATCCCACACCGCAATTCAAGTCCTGTAACACCAACAATATTCATCCAGAGCAAATGAAACGAGGCGGTTTGTGTGTAACTCTCTGTCGGAGAGATGAGAGAGAGAAAGAGCATCTGGTGTCGTGTATTTATTCTGCGGAAATATAGTATTGGAAGAGTTTCAGACAATTCAGTATCGCTAAAAAAAATCACTATTTTTGACAACACTACATTGCACTTAGTTTATTATTTCAGGTGATTTTAAAAAGACTACAATTGAAAAATGTATATATTAGCATATATATAAAATTCAACCCGACAAAGTGGCTATAGGAGCAACTGCATTACACGCCACCGCTGAAATACACCTGCATCTGACGGGTTGGTGGGTGTTAATGTCAAGCCCTGACTGCATATATCCTCAGTGTTGTGGCCTGTTTAGATTTAAGTGATGATAAAGTGAACTTGGCTCATTTGGTTTACATTTACACCAAAAAATTCCACTTTGAGAACCACTCAAACAAACCAAGGGCCTCGTTCATGAAGCTCCAATTGGAAGGAAATTATTTTATGCAAATTATATTTAAGCATACTTTTACAAATGATTTACATAAATTCTGCTCCCAAGTGTGAAAACACCCTGCAAGACTGAACTTTCTCTGTAATCATTTATTGTCTGTTTATTTAAAGTGCTGCATCTGCACACACACACACACACACACACACACACACATGCTATCAATTCATCAGGACGCAGGAAGACATTGGCTTTTAAATGGATGCAACAAAGACAGATGTCTCTCTCTCTCTCTTCTGTTCCTCCGTCTTCATCTCTCTCTCTCTGATTAGCAGGGGCTGAAGGCTATGTCTGACTTTTCCTCCCACTGATGGTCTTTGACGCTTTGCATGTTAAATACCGTTTCTTTTAAACGCATTCTCTATTAAGACATTCGAAACTTCATATTCTACGTGTGTCGCATCATGCAGACAGATATTCACTCTCAAAGCAAACTTTGGGACGGTCAGCATGCGAATTAACTTTCAGAATCCATACACAGACCTTCAGTGGCAAACAAATTAGCCTGCCGCCATTGCCGTGCCCATATCACATGCACTCCGCGTCTCGCGCCTGACAACATTCAGATTTATGAGCATTAGAGGCTTCGGTTGGCATGCATAAGTCATGAGAGCGGGCATATTTAGAGGAGTTAGCGGTAATTCACTGATATGTCAGAGGTTTTGAGAGACATTAGCTTTACAGAGAGCAGTGGTGAATGCTGTAGATAACGGTCTGCTGTATGTATGACAAGAGCCGCTTGCTATAGTGCACGAGGAGGCGACGGGCCCGCGCGTGTGTTAGGATATTGGCGGGAAAAGAGCAGCGGTTCTCAGCTCGTTCTGTCAGACGGCTGCCTCAGGGTTTTTTTTGACAAGGACGGGCAGCGCTAACCTTTTTACCAATTGTAACCTGACAGTTGATCATTCACATGCAAAACGGAGGCATTCACGGTGCGAGTCCTTCATTACACGGAGGCGCACACCATTTCCCAAAAGCCCCGCCGTCAAATACGTCCACTTATTTTGGAGAAGCCACCTTTCACAGGACTGATAAACACAACTGTGTCATCTTTGAGATTTTCCTGAGAGAGGCTTTTTGTGGTCGTAATGAAGCTGGAAATTGGGTGACGGGATTTTTTTCTATTCAAATCCTTCATTTTGACTATGATTATTCTTGGAAAAGAAGGCCATGTCAACATGTCTTTCTGTACCTCAATTTTATCTTTCATAACTCAGCAATTGCTTTGAAATAGTTAAACTTTAGCTCTCCGAATCTGACCTAAATTATAAGCACTTTAAAGGGGTGGTTTATTATGATTTCACTTTTTTAACTTCAGTTAGTGTGTAATGTTGCTGTTTGAGCATAAACAACATCTGCAAAGTTACGACACTCAAAGTTCAACTCAAAGGGAGATATTTTCTTTTAAAGAATTCTCTGTTTTAGGACTACAACAAAGGCTGGTAGGGACTACAACGAGCTTCTTCCTGGGTTAGTGACATCACTGACCCTAAAATTTACATAAACCCCGCCCCCGAGAACACACAACAAAGGGGTGAGGCCATTTTGGGCTGCTTTAGAGAAGAGGAAGAGTTGTTGTAGTAGAGTGTTGTTGTCATGCCGTCAACGAGGGTCAATTCAATGCTGGATTTGCACAAAAGATTAACATGACGGCACATGTCAAATATGGGAGGGTCAAAACCGAAGGGTTGAGGTCTAGATAATCTTCCCTCGTCCACTTGACGAAGTTGAACGCACTTCAAAATGGCGGAGGGGATTCCCCCGAGGGGAGGTGCTTAGGGAAGTTTGTGAGTGCATGTCTAAAAGTGGAGTTAAACGCAGCCCCAAATGTGTTTCTTCACTTGTTTTTGGATCTGGAGATGTTGTACT
The DNA here is from genome assembly GCA_003731715.1 of Anabarilius grahami. Lineage (NCBI taxonomy): Eukaryota > Metazoa > Chordata > Actinopteri > Cypriniformes > Xenocyprididae > Anabarilius > Anabarilius grahami. The sequence goes on from RJVU01052173.1 coordinate 1,968,337, forward strand.
ATTTCAGAAGATCCATAGCAGCACCCCCTATAACACTGAAAACATTGATGGTGGGGAAAGAGTTAATACACAGTCCTGGTTTTATTGTGCATGTTTTTCCTAGCTAAACCAACACCTGTCCAGTAGGGAAGATCACTACATTTCAAGGAAACTCTCCTATTTGTTTGTTATTTAAAACATTCAGGAGCTGTGAGACATTATTAACCTCACAACGGTAGTAAACCGTGTTTTATGTTCCACTGAGCTCTGCAGATTGACTGATTGCTCATGCCAAGTGTGTTCGTTCTATATTCAGGTGTGTTTGTTCTGGAGTGACAGAGTTCTATATCTGGAGAGAATATTCTACATCGCCGTGGTGCCGCAGGTCAGTCTCCATGACTACAGCTGTGTGGGCTGATCCTGATTTATATCAGAGGTAAATTTAGGATTAGCTCTCAGCACAATGATATGCTGCAGTCATTCTCTTCTGCTGTTTGTGTCTTTCTGTCAGGTGTTTGCTGGCATTATACTCGAAAAATCAACAGACTATAACCATAAAATGTACCACAGAAAAGCATGCAACTTTTTTTTTTTTTTTGGTAAAAAATGTTTCATGGTCAAAGAAATGAATAGTTTTATTCAGCAAGGATTAATTAATTTGATCAAAAGATTGTTGTGAATGCTGTTCCTTATAACTTTCTATTCATCCATCAATCCTGAAAATAAAATGTGTCATGGTTTCCACAAAAATATGAACTGTTTTCAACATTGATAATAATCAAATGTTTCTTGAGCAGCAAATCATCATATTAGAATGATTTCTGAAGGATCATGGAGTAATGATGCTGAAAATTCAGCTTTAATTACACGAATAAATTACATTTTACTATATATTCATAGCTATTTTACTTTGTATTAATAATATTTCACTGTTTTTACTGTATTTTTGATCAAATAAATTTGAATCAAATAAATTTGACCGACCCCAAACTTTTGAACAGTGTATTAAAACTTTACTTATATCAAACTTTAAAGGAACTCATCTTTCCTCAACAATCCACACTGTCGGAGGTAATATAGCTAATTAGCTCAAAAGGGAAATATGAATAATTATAACTCGTTATAATTCATTTAAAATATTCGGATCAGTTAATTGAATAGAACTTGATGTAGCTGAATTAATATTACAATCAATCAAACACTCAGTATTGATCTTCTATCAACTCTTCAGAAATAATATTTCTCGTTGCCACAGGAAAATAACTCTTTCTTAGCATATAGCTGAGATCACAATCGTTAAATTGACATTGATTTATAAGCAGACCTGAATGAACTTGCAAGAATGTGCACAAAAGTTTTATTTAACTAAATCACGAACACATTACTAATCTAAACAAACACATACACGCATACATGGGAAATGAGAAAGGGGAAGTGAATGAAACCGTAACATAACAGGGAATGAAGCTATGGAAAACAGTCATTTAAAGGTGCAATATGTAAGATCTTTGCAGTAAAATATCCAAAAACCACTAGGCCAGTGTTATATATTTTGTTCACTTGAGTACTTACAATATCCCAAATGTTTCCAACTATTTGTAAATAGTTAGAATATTGCAATTTTATGGCTCCGGGACGTGTGAGGAGTCGCCTGTCAATTGCGTCACACCCGCGTTACCCTCGGTTTCCGGTTTATTTTGTAGAAACCATGGAAACACCAAAGACACTTTAATATTAACATGTTTTAATAGACAAGGGAACAACTGTTTTGATATATTTATAGACAGAAAACTAATTATTGTTATATAGCTCAACACGTTTAGTCTTATTGTTTAAATCTAAAGAGTACCATGCTTTACCATGCCTCAGAGAAAAACACTATTTTGTCAAGGAGCTAACATAGCATAATCAGATGCAGCTTTATTTTTAGTAACAGTAATACAGAATTTTCTCCATCATACAATACGTTTTAAAATTAATTGCATTCCATTTATCAACACAAGCCATCCAGCATTTAATATGATATTGTAAAATCGATCTATCTTACTGCAGTGTGTAACAGTGTCTCACAGCAGCCGCCGAGCGAACGCACAGAGTAACATTATAACATCATTTTCAACACACTCAAATGTATCTAATATGATAAACAGAGCTGCGTTACCTCATACTCATGACCGGAAAAGCGGAAGCGGCGCCGGCGACTGTGTCATAATAAAAGTCCCTCTGCTCGTGAGGCGTGTGTTGATCAATCGCTCCAGCTCCTCGTTCAGCTCCACAACACTCGCTCCTGCTCTGCTTCACACTACAGTAACGTTAATAATCGCATCCTATCCCGATTGTTTCCACCGGCTGTGATGTGAAGACCTCATGTCCCAAGATTACGCGCTCAAACTTGCCGTCATCAAGCTACGCCTTTGTTTTGAATAGGCTTCTAGCGACCTCTAGCGGACAGAAAATATTACATATTGCACCTTTAACCATGTGAAAGAAACATCAGTTTCTCACTACAAAGCTCCTTTGTTAACAGTGAGGTTCACAACTTTAACTAACTAAACAGCAATTTAGTATATCATACGATATTTGCCTTAGCTGTTGAAGAGCGTCCGGATACAAAGTCTCAGGAGAAAGTCGGTTCGATCCGATGGTCCTGAAGTTGCAATTGATTTCTTCCACATTGAATGAAGAAACGATTATGAACTTGCAGTGTTAGTTTGACTCTAGAGGAAGGCACACATGGTTTTATGTGTTGAGCTGTCTGCAGTGAGTTGTGAATGAACAATGAATTAGTGGATAGAATTCCATTTCTCTGTCTGTTTCTTGTAGCTGTACTTTTCTGAGCAGGCACTATCTCTCAAGTGTCTTTGAAGTGTATGAGAAGAGTAAAAGGGTGATGATTCTCCCTGGGGAAACCAAACATCACCTCCATGAGGGGTTGTGAAGATTAACCGCAACAATTGTGTGTTTGATCGGTTCATTCGTTACAGTATCATATTTAAGAGCACAATCTGCAGCACATCTGGAGCACAAATGGTGTTTGTTCAAAAATAAAAATAGTTGTAATTTACTTGCTCTGTGTCCGAAATCAAATACTTCCCTATATATATATAGTATGTGAAAAACTACACCAAGAGAGTAGTATGTCCGAACACAGCTGCATCCAAAATCACATATTTTCCTACTATATAGTAGGGGAAAAACAGTATGTGACTAAAGAAGTATATCAGAATTCACAGTATGAAAGAGTTGACAAATATACCAGATGACAGTCAAAGTAAGTTCTTATTCAAAACAAGCACCAACTCAAGAGATTATGTGATTTTGGACGCAGCTGTAGTATTCGAAAAACAGTAGGCGAAAAGTACCCGGATGATCTACTACTTCCAGCGAGATTCTGAAGTGTGCATCCGATGGACACTTTACTATCCCATGAGGCCACGGGAGAGTATTTATGAATGACAGTGAAGTGACGCAACTGACACTGGTAGGTCACATGATAATGACAACATGGTGGATGTAGTATGTCCGGTGTCATGACAAATCGGGTCCTCCCTCGAAATTGGGTCTCCCCATTAACTGTCAGTTAATGATTATCCTAAGTCTATATGAATGATATAAATGTATTATACCCATATAGCTCACTATATAATGTGTAAGAAACCAAATTAGTGCATAATAAAACCAATCGAACATAATTTCTTACAATTGATTAACTGTTAATTAATAAATAATAATTATAATAGCCTATTAAAGAGATAGTTCGCCCAAAAATGAAAATTATTCCATGATTTACTCACCCTCAAGCCATCCTAGGTGTATATGACTATCTTCTTTCAGACGAACACAATCTGAGATATATTTAAAAATATCCTTAGTCCTCCAAGGATTATAATGGTTGTGAATGGAAGGCCAAATTAAGGCCAGAAAAAATGCATCCATCCATAAAAAAATGAAACCATACGACTCCCGAGGGTTAATAAAGGCTTTTTAAAAAAATAATTTTTTAATGGTAGCGCAGTAATTTCAAATTCAAATGACCTACTACCAACAGTGTGTGATTTTGACTCACCATTAGTAAGCACGTTTCGCTTAGCTAGTCATGCTTCTCTTTTCGTTTAAAAAAGACTTGCAAGTGAAGACGATCATTCAAATAATTCTCATTTTCATTGTGGTCGCTCAAACATGATCAAATGAGCTTAGCTGTTAATAAAAGGCTCGCTGACGGCTCTGTTCTGTAAAGGGCGAGATAACGCTGGTACAGTTCACACTGCGCCTGTGTGCATGTGTGTGTGTGTGTGTGTTTGTGTGAAATGAGCTGCAGTAATTGAATGAGTTCTCTTTCTCACAGAGGATCATGATAACCTCTCTCTGTCCCTGCGGACCCTGATTTAGTTCAGCAGTCCTGCTGAAGCGAGGTCTCACTCATCACCCCTAAATTACATCCGTTCAGTCATTATGACTCTGGCTGACTTCATCACAGAGGATTAAGGGTCACTTGTGTTGGATCGAACAATAGTCCTGTTTACCCAGACTTTTGACTGTCAGCAAAAAGTCTCGCCCACTTTACAACTTATTCAACTTATTAGGCAACCAGAAACAGCTGGTTTTTATGCGGCATTTTGTTGTTGTTTTGGACCCCACTGGTTTTCATTGTATGGACAAAAACAGTTGTGAAATATTTTATTTTATGTTCCACAGAAGAAAAAAATCATGCAGATTTGGAACGAAATGAGAGAGAGGAAATGATGACACAATTGTCACATTTGCGTGAACTATCACAGTCCCCCAGGTGTAACTAAAACTACAACCAAAAACATTTTTGTTAATGGAAATCAAGCTGAAATAATTTTATTTTTTAAAAATTAATATCAGATTACTTAAACTTAATCTTAGAACTGTTGCCTAAAATAAGTTTAATTGGAAGTACTAAAATTACTAAAACTACAAAACTGAAATTAAAATGAAAACTGAATCAATTAAATACATTTTTTATTATGTTATTTTTTACTTTTATTGTTGATTTTATTTCTTAAGCATCTGTTATTATTATGATTTTTGAAAATGCTTTTTATGTAAAGATTTTTGAATTCCCATTATGAAATATGCTATAAAAATAAACTTGCCTTGCATTGCTTTGAAAATATAAAAAAATAAAGGGAATAATTTGTAGTTGAAGAACTACAATGACTAAAACTGAATAGAAATATTAAAGAAACATGACAAAATCACATAATACAATTACTTAAACTTAAAGTAAAATTTTAATGAAAACTGAAATCAATTTTTATTAACATGTTTAGTTTTTACTTTTTATTGTAAATTTTATTTCTAAAGCATCTGTTATGATTAAAATGTAAAGCACTTTGAATTATTGTTTATGAAATATTCTATATAAATAAACTTGCCTTGCCTATTTAATATACTTTCAAGGCAATGCAAGGCAAGTGTATACACAGGTGCTGGTCATATAATTAGAATATCATCAAAAAGTTGATTTATTTCACTAATTCCATTCAAAAAGTGAAACTTGTATATTATATTAATTCATTACACACAGACTGATATATTTCAAATGTTTATTTCTTTTAATTTTGATGATTATAATTGACAACTAAGGAAAATCCCAAATTCAGTATCTCAGAAAATTTGAATACTGTGAAAAGGTTCAATATTGAAGACACCTGGTGCCACACTCTAATCAGCTAATTAACTCAAAACACCTGCAAAGGCCTTTAAATGGTCTCTCAGTCTAGTTCTGTAGGCTACACAATCATGGGGAAGACTGCTGACTTGACAGTTGTCCAAAAGACGACCATTGACACCTTGCACAAGGAGGGCAAGACACAAAAGGTCATTGCAAAAGAGGCTGGCTGTTCACAGAGCTCTGTGTCCAAGCACATTAATAGAGAGGAGAAGGGAAAGAAAATATGTGGTAGAAAAAAGTGTACAAGCAATAGGGATAACCGCACCCTGGAGAGGATTGTGAAACAAAACCCATTCAAAAATGTGGGGGAGATTCACAAAGAGTGGACTGCAGCTGGAGTCAGTGCTTCAAGAACCACTACGCACAGACGTATGCAAGACATGGGTTTCAGCTGTCGCATTCCTTGTGTCAAGCCACTCTTGAACAACAGACAGCGTCAGAAGCGTCTCGCCTGGGCTAAAGACAAAAAGGACTGGACTGCTGCTGAGTGGTCCAAAGTTATGTTCTCTGATGAAAGTAAATTTTGCATTTCCTTTGGAAATCAGGGTCCCAGAGTCTGGAGGAAGAGAGGAGAGGCACACAATCCACGTTGCTTGAGGTCCAGTGTAAAGTTTCCACAGTCAGTGATGGTTTGGGGTGCCATGTCATCTGCTGGTGTTGGTCCACTGTGTTTTCTGAGGTCCAAGGTCAACGCAGCCGTATACCAGGAAGTTTTAGAGCACTTCATGCTTCCTGCTGCTGACCAACTTTATGGAGATGCAGATTTCATTTTCCAACAGGACTTGGCACCTGCACACAGTGCCAAAGCTACCAGTACCTGGTTTAAGGACCATGGTATCCCTGTTCTTAATTGGCCAGCAAACTCGCCTGACCTTAACCCCATAGAAAATCTATGGGGTATTGTGAAGAGGAAGATGCGATATGCCAGACCCAACAATGCAGAAGAGCTGAAGGCCACTATCAGAGCAACCTGGGCTCTCATAACACCTGAGCAGTGCCACAGACTGATCGACTCCATGCCACGCCGCATTGCTGCAGTAATTCAGGCAAAAGGAGCCCCAACTAAGTATTGAGTGCTGTACATGCTCATACTTTTCATGTTCATACTTTTCAGTTGGCCAAGATTTCTAAAAATCCTTTCTTTGTAGTGGTCTTAAGTAATATTCAAATTATCTGAGATACTGAATTTGGGATTTTCCTTAGTTGTCAGTTATAATCATCAAAATTAAAAGAAATAAACATTTGAAATATATCAGTCTGTGTGTAATGAATGAATATAATATACAAGTTTCACTTTTTGAATGGAATTAGTGAAATAAATACATTTTTTGATGATATTCTAATTATATGACCAGCACCTGTATATAATGGTGTGTATTTTGAAACCTTTACCTTATTTGTATTATTTTCAAGTTAGGCAAGTTGAATCTGACCTAAATTATAAGACTTCTCTGTGGTTTGTTCTGGCTCAAATGTCATATATATATAAACTAATTCAAAATAAATTCTAAATAGAGACTAATAATATATAAATAATACTACAACAATACTTCAGAGATCAGGCTGGATTCATATATATGAACTGTCTGTCTGTCAGCTGCTGTTGTGCAGATGCTGTAACTGGAATGTGTCAATCTGGTGATGGTGTGTTTGTCTTCTGATCCTGGTCCTGTCTAAGGGTGAAGCTCCTCAAAGTAAGACCTTCAGACTGATGGCATGCGCTGGGATGAATCTCCCGCAGAGGTACAGCAGCGCAGAGAGCCTCACTGATGCTGTCTGTTCTCTCATGCACTTTCAGTTTGCTATTCTCTGAGAGGAAGGAGACACAATGAGATCTTTTTCTCACATTTTTCTCACGGAGGGATTCTTTTCAAGATAATTGCTCTTTTAACTAAAAACGGACGCCGTTTACTTTCTCAGTCTCGTTGTTCAAGATTCTTGTTATTCTGAAGAAACAAAAAGTTTGCCTTTCAAAATCTTTCATCATCATATAGTAACTTTCTCCACCTCTGAAACAACTTTTCTGCAACTCTTTACAATAAGGTTTCATTTATTAACATGAACTAATAAAGAACAATACTTCTACAGCATTTATTAGTCTTAATTAATGTTAATCTCAACATTCCCAAATTCATTTTAAGATCAAAAGTTGTATCTGTTAACATTAATGCACTAACATGAACATTTTTAACTAACATTAACAAAGGTTAATAAAAGCGGTAAATAATATATTTACTCATTGTTATTTAATGCTAGTTAATGCATTAACTAATGTTAACAAATGTAAAGTGTTACCAACTTTTCTTTTTGCTATAGGCCACGGGGGGGAGCAAAATAATATTAACCAATAATGTTTTACTTGGAAAGACACAATTTTTCAAAAATTAAATGAGGTGAGAGTGCATGTCTTGTTTTATTTAAAGTGTTTATTTTATGGATGCACCGATGTATCGTCCAATAATCGGTATTGTCCGATACAAGCAATTATTTTCACTATCGGCTGATTGTTTAAAAACAGCTGATTGGAGCCGATGCGTGCAGAAACTGCCTCTTGTGTTGAATTTAGGGCTGTCAAAATTAAAGAAAATCAAAGCATTTTTAAAGCAGGTTTTATTTGACCCTTCGAATCACCCGTAGTTCAAGCCAGGGTTGCCAGGTCCACAGGTTACATCCAATAATCGTAACATCCAATAATCGTAAAGAGCTTTGTTCTTTGTTACTTCTGATAAGAAACAAAATCTCAGCTTTCAAACTCTGTCCATTTTATATAAAAATTTGAATGATAAATGGCGTTTTGACGCTCTTAAATGTGATGTGACAGATCACTGTAGCGCCTCAGTTCAAGCGGCAGTGTGAGTCTTTTCTTCCTGTTTAATACAAGCTACATGCATGAACATCAGAAGGTATGTTGAAAGATACAGTACAAATTACTGAAATAAATCATATCTCATGTAATCATTCAATCAGTTTCAACCGCAGAAAGACATCAGTAAAACAGCTTGTGAACAATGTGTTATCCAGTGTTCACAGCTCATTAGTTAGCTATAAAAAACACTAGAGAAGAGCTTATTTAATGTTAATTATATATGTATGCTTGAATAGTTTGTCATGAAGACAAGTGTTTATGAAAACTCTTATGTGCAACTGAGTTGTATACAAACATTTCAGTAATTATTATGAGTGTCTTTATTATATCTGAATAAACAGCTGAATATAATAGATCTGATGTTAATTTTAACCTCTAATATTATAGTAATGTACAAAATGAGAGGGTTCCCTGTATTATTTGGGAGAGATTTTTTTTTTTCTTTAAAGGGGTCATGAACGGCATTGTTTTTTTGTTTTATAATGTTTCCTGGGGTGCACTTATAATGTTAATATGTTTTTTTTACATCAATAATTGTCATAATTTAGAAACAAAAGGCATTATTTCTACCCTGATTTTATCCCTCTGATTTGAACGCTCTGTTTTAAGGGGCGTGTCTGCTGTGAGACTTCAGTGTAAACGCCCACTGCTGTGATTGGCTAACATCTTTGCATATGAAAAAGCTTGAAGTATTACATGTGGAACTTTTTCAAAAATGTTTAGCACGTTTTTTACTATTACATTTCTCAAAGTTAACTTAATTGTAAAAAAGTGCTGCATTACATTTAGATCTATGGCATTATATTTAGATCGTGTCATGAAAGGTTGCAGTGATGAACATCCTAGCCGATCACAGACATGTTGTTGAGCGCATGAAAGCAGTGATCTCATCATTGCAAATCAATTTCTGCACACTAACAAATGCTTTCATCATAACTAACAGTGCAAACGCATTGTGACTAAGAGATTCGTTGAATAAAACGGGAGTTTTGCTACAAGTTCAGAACTCACGCTGTTTGATTGACAGCTCCAGCGATTGCAAAGGGAGCGTTCTTTGATCGCTTTCTTTATATAATTTAATCAACAGCTTATTTCTATCCTACTAAGAGAAACAAGGTGAAGTTGAGCGTTTAGTCACTGGTTTGATTTACTGACAAAGATCATCTGGCTGTACATGAATCATTAATATCAGATCAGGCATTAGAATGAACACAGTTACTGACATGTTGTTGCATTACTGTTGAGTCCATATCGTAAAAGTTTGCCAAGCCTGCGCTGAAATGCAATTAATTTACCAAAGAATCCACAGAGAAATGTACCAAATACAAATAAATAAAGCTCAACTGAGACATTCACATTGTTGAAAATAAACAACCATATTCCTAGCATTAGGATCCTTTGAAAGGTAATGTTATTTTTGTCAAGCGGCGTTTTACTTATCATAGATAGCCACATTCCCGGATGAGTCATTCGCTGGGCCTGGTGTCAATACAAGCTTTTATTGGACTAACAAGAAAGGTTTCAGTTCTGAAACTTACAGGATATTTATTTATTTATCCAAGTCTTTCTTAAGTTGTAGTACATAACTGTGCTCATTTAATTAAGCAATAAGATACAGTACCATATTGTCAGTACCTCTCCATATTTCCCTGGACACACACGTGTAAAAAGTGAAATAAATAACTTTGTTTTTCTTTTTCTCTCACACAGGGGAACATCTTTGTTTACAGCAGTAGTTTTCTCTCCATTTATCCAGAGAGTTTCAGCACTGTTATTCTCCTCGTCTGTCTATATTTAAAACAGCAAACCAAACGTGACAGATCTGAATGATCGTCTCCATCGTCTCTGAGTTTATAACTGTTCAGTAGCGCCATGTGTCTTTATATTGCAAGATAACTGGTTGTGTTGCAATCTCTCATGTCTGGGAGGACAGTGAGGGATTTGGTAAAGTTTTAAGGACTAAACGATCAAGATGAATCATTTTGTGATTTATGATTTAGGAAAGTAACATAGTACCTCAAAACACTTAGAAGTACGACATGTTTACAATAACAGCAGACGAGATTTGCTTTTTTTTGAAGAAAATGTAAGAGGTTTTTGCCTCTGCAAAACTCACTGCCATTAGGGTGTTGTGGTTGCCAGGGCATTGCTATGTGGTTGCTAAGGTGTTCTGGGTGGTCTTTAGCATGTTGCTTACTGTAAAAAGTCAAGTTTAATAGTCAGCTCCTGATCAGCAATAGTAAGAGTGATGGAACAAGCCGACCACCAAGTTCATGGCATCATGATTCACGGCTTGTTTTATTGTCTGCGTGTGTTTTTAAGGCGTTCCCCTGGTCAAACTGTAACCTTTGATGATATTTAGTATTCAGAAGTGATTCAGCAGCTACTCGAAGGCTCCTGAATGCACAATCAGGTGTGTGTGTGTGTGTGTTGTTTACGGCCTGTAAAATTGTCAGTAGGAACGGTCATTTACCTCAAGCTTGTTTGAGATGATTCAGCCATCACAAAGAGCAACGTAAATCGTCCTTCTACTCAATAAAACAGCATTACACTCTCTCTCTCTCTCTCTCTCTCAGAATTATTCCCAACTTGACTCTCCCGTAACCTTGAGTGGAAATGATGGATTTTCAATATGCAGAATTAACTTCGCTCGATGAGGAAACAAGACAACAAAAAGACAGTGTGCATTTTCATAAATCAACAAAATACCCCCATCCATTTTACACCCTCACGGGCGGCTCAGCTTATCAAAATCATGATGGTCTTCATACTGTTATAATAAAACTGATGTGGCTAATATATAACGGCTCTGCCTCGCCGGGCGTCTCGCTTGATATGAATTTCTGAAACAACAGCAGGAAAAAAGCAATCAGTACTTGATGAAACAGAGCTACTTCAGCTGTGAGAGTGAAGCGAATGTATGTTGATGAAACACACGGCTGAGATGCTCAAGAGAGAGACTATATCAAGAAAAGAAGTTGGTGTTGTTCAAAAGCATATGTTTGCCGATAGATGGAGGTTTTATGGATCACGTATTGAATGATGCCACTGTTTGCAGATGGTGTGGCCAGAAGTGTGATCTCCGTAAGGAGTGAAGGATAGTTCACCCAAAAAGTTCTGTCATTTATTCCACCCCTCAATGTCGAGCTCCAAAAGAACAAAAAAGCACCATAAAATAGCGCATCTGAATTCTGCAGTATATATATTTTAAGTAAGTCAAATGAGAAACAGGCTGAAAATGAAGTCATTATTCACTTTAAATCTTCCCAAATCTCATGCATGTTTGCATATATTCTGAATTAAATATGAGAGCATTTTCAGTGAATAACAACTTAGCTTTGTGTAAGGAAAATCCCCAAATTTTTTATATGACTTTTAAAAGTGCAGAAATATACTCTTATAGACTAATTTACATGTTATTTTGATGTTTTATCATTTTAAGATGGTATTTTAGATATTATTTTGGTTATTTTTGCATCTCAACTGCATCCATCACACACTAAAAAAAATAATAATTGGTGTAGGATTTACTTTTTCACTCAGAAATTGCTAGTAAATTTCACAAATAATTACAAAGAAACGGTAACACATTGAAATATAGCTGCAAGCAGCAATTAAGGGGTTAAGCACAACAGAAGCAAACAAGGTAGCTAGCAGCAGACCAACAATGTCATAATGGACTATGATAGCAACTGAGACAAAGACACTACATGTCAATTTTGAAGTCAATCAGACCAATGGTACTGTGGCTAGAGCCAATTTCAATTTTGATCAATTATAGCGCCACCAAGTGGCACAGTCCCATCGCTTTTTTGTGTGTCCTCAGAGTGCCCCCACAATTAAGCATGTCAAATTTGGTGAAAATATCTCATTTCATTTAGGAGTTATAGACATTTATATGTATGAACATATAAAAAATTACCCACACCTGACTTTAATTGCATTTTTTGCCACATACTATCAAAATTTTGACTTTTGGCCATTAGCGTGTAGTCAACGACCTATGTTTCCGATTTTCCTTGTTTGGTATCGTTGGACTCTGCAAGGATTCAGGAAGGAGAAGACTCCCGTGAAAATAAGTCAACCACATCCAAAGTTTTTTTCTCCACTAGGCAGCGCTGTTCCGAAGCTTCGTAGACTCCTTCAGGGCATCGTGCTGATGGCCCATATACTGAGTTTCGTAGCGATACATTCATGTGTTCGTAAAATACAGCATTTTGCGACAAAATTCAGAATGGCAGACACCCAAAATGGCCAATATGAGCCAATATTTTTCAAATCTCCGGACCAGTAGGTGGTGCTGTGCCAAAATGCAGCAGGTAACCTCAGGTCATGCTTGTGATGACATGGACCAAGTTTGGTCTGAATACGATAAAGCTTTGAGGAGATAGAGCCTTGCATCTATTTTTTGCAACGCTATGTAAAATTTGTTCGCATGTTTTTTGAAAACGTTTTGAATTCCACAACTTTTTGTCGGCATGGTCTGAAAATTATTTGGTTCAATTTTAGTGAAAATTGTAACGAGTTTGGAAAAGTAGTTTTTTCAGACAATTAAAAATGGCGGGAAAATTGTCATGACGGAAAATGACGTCATAGGGGTACAATTGAGTCGTCTTGAGCAAAAGAAATCAGAGGAAGAAAGAAACCCTTTCTTTCTAACCATTATGGTTCAAAAGTTATTAGCATAAACATAAGTGAAACTTTACACAGGTGGTGGCACTAAAGGCATTGATTAGAGACTCCAAAATGGGCGTGGTTAATGTTGGGACTGTCCTCTAACAGTGTGCCAAATTTCATAACTTTCCCGCAAACGGATCTATGGGCTGCCAAAGTAATAATAAGAATGCCAGTGGATACAATAGGTGACTACACACCTTCAGTGCTTGGCCCCTATTTACACGGGAAAGTATAAAGACTAATTTCTTGTGAAACGTACTCCAATAGTCTTTGTTTTATTTACAAATTCGAAAAATCATTTTTGACAGTGCATTGACTTTCATTGTATAGAAAAGATCACTTGGGGACATTTTGGACATTTTTTGAAAGTCATGCAGGTTTGGAACATCATGAGGATGAATCAGTTGCGATGACAGAATTGTAACTAACCCTTTAACCCCAGGTTCCTCCAGAGCAAATGTTCCTGTAATAAGTGTACGGTGAGTCACTTTGGATAAAAGCGTCTACTAAATGAAGATTTCAGAGCCAGTGAAACCATACGTTCTCAAACCATTCAGGTCATCTGCACTTTTAGAAAAACCTCACGTCTCCAGCCCTTTGTTAAACTCCTCCGTAACTCTCATAAACCTCTCATGAAAAGACAAATGACAAAAGGTGCACATTAGCATATAAACTCTGACTCGCATTAAAGACCGTTGAGGTTCTTCATCCACCTCCGCGCGGCCGGATCGTCTTGTGGGTATTCCTGAAACCTGTCACCCTAAGCTACAAATTCAGCTTTAAATATCTTGTTTCCCGGCAGATGCTTCAGAGATTCTCATATCAACAAGATAAGCATTTGTGCTGACTTTGCTCAAAAGAGTTTAGCTACCCAACTCCCAACAACCCACTAACAAGGCACACATTTCATACACTACACCATATTTTTGTCTGTTACGATAGTCAGATTATGTGATTTTTAACTAATAAATTCTTGTTGTGTCGTGTCGTGTCATGGACAATGAAACCAGTTGACAATGAAAGTTAAAATTTATTGACATTTTAAGAAAGAAATCATTTACCTGTTGAGAGTCTGTGTAATTGACCCTTCGCAAAGACTCGCCCCCCTTAGTTACTGTTGCTTTGTCCGACAAGCCGTGGCACTGTCACGCCACACGCAGTGTAAAATACATCGCGGAGCAAAGAGGACACTGACAACACATCGACAGACAAGACAGAGCAAATTACTTATGATATTAATCAAAGTCCCAGCTTTCAAATTGTGTAATTTTCTTTAAGAAATTCAAACAATAAAAAATGTTTTGTGGCTCTTTAATGTGTCATGACAGATTGCTGTAGCGTCTCAGCTCAAGCGGCTCGTGAACCGATCATCTCTTCCTACTAGTTCATTTATAGCATCAAATAAACATGAATGAACATGAGAAGGAATGTTGTTTCAAACGCGAAAAGACGTCAGTACACACCATTTTTCAAGTTCAAGTCCACCGAGGTTAATCTTTTTAACTCCTGACTGCTTTGTCGGACAAAATGACGGATATGGCGTTATGATTGGTTAGATCACTTGTCAATCAAACTCCCGGCGAAGGGTCAATTGGATAGCTGAGCTCCAGAAAATCAGTTATGAGGTGGCTTTGACAGTTACAGATTTGAAATGCAAAAAGGAGGGGAAAAACAACCACCAAATCTAACACAAAGAACCATTTCAGCATCAGTCTTCAAGACAGTTATAATTAGAATTCTTACTACACGTAAAGAACCTTTAAATAAGTATCTTTTTTAACTCTCTGATATTGGGGTCCTGGTGTATGCCCTGACATTTGTGCTTTTTTCAGTTGTTTATAAACATATTAATGACAAAAGTCTAATTACACTGTATTCTGCAGAAAATAGGCCACAATAATATATGAGCAACAAGTATGCACATGTTTGTATTTTTGAGAGAATTACGTATATGCGTGGTTTTTGAAAAAACAAAAAAATGAAATGTCACTGAAATAAGGCCTCAAAATAGATACAAAAAAATATATATTTTAGTCTGAAGTTTTTGCTTCAAAATGATGTGGAAATTATCCTGCCTACTCGGACGCATAAAATAATGTATTGTTTACACAGGCCATATGTGAAGAGGCGTGAATCTTCATGAATAATGCTGTGATTCACACCTGAGGAGATTAAGACACTAGCCCCTAATGAGCCGCATAATGAACCATTCAGTCAGGAATGTGACTGAATCAACTAAGAAAGAATGCAATGACAAAAGAAATATATGATTTGTTTGAAGTTTAAATAAAATATAATTCACTATATAAATGAGAGTCAAGAATACATATTGAGTACACAGTTATACCTGTAAATAAATCCTGTTCAAACATATAAGTGAACATCACATACCTGGCATTTGGTGAATAAAAAGAAGAAGAAAAAAAAACGTTCCTGCTTCCATCAGTGATCTCAGAATTTGCGTCTGAATAGCGCTCGCGCTCCGTGGGCGTAGCCGCATTAGTGGATAATGAGCTGACTCGCAAACGACTGACATGTCTCTCTTTTCAATCAGATTACATAAACAGATTATCACAATGACGTACTCCGTGATTCCCTCCTCTGGCCAGCAGAGGGCGCCCTCACCCGAATACTGACACTCGCACATACACTACATTTCCCATCAGCCCCGTACCTGGTACTTATCACGCCACCCAGCTGTAGCTCATTGGTTAGGTCTATATAAACTGTTCCTGCACTAGTCCTCGTTGCGAGGTCTTCTTTACTACGGTACAATTCTGAGCATTATTTCCTGTTTTGCCTATCTGTTGTGACCCAGTTTGATTACCCATTTACGATTCTCTGCTGCCTGCCTTCAGTACTATTTGCTTTGTGTTTTGACCTGTGATTGCTCTCCGCCTGTCCTGATCTCCTGCTTGTTTTACGACCACGACTTTGTCTGCCCTCTGTCACTGTATCTGCCGGTACTGACCACTGCCTGTTTGACTACGTTTTATAATAAAGCCTAATGGATCCTACTGTGAGTAACGAGTCGTCACACAGAGAATATTTGTGTTCAATTTGATTTAAAACCTGACATTTCAACGTTTCTTTAGAGAAATGTCTCATTTTTCTGTGATAAGGATTCACTAAGTTACAGTTCATTTTCTGAGGGAGTATCAGATTGGACTTCATTCAGAGAGAGATGATAGTTTGCGCATCATGTTAGTTTTCTTTATTTTGCAAAAAGCACAACATTTAGTTTTTATTGTGAGTGTACACAAATAAAAGAAGACATTCTATAATTTCAATTGATATATTACTTCTGTCTCTATCATAAAAAACGACAGAGTATTTTAAGTTGATTTTGCTGCTATGTGAAAAAAATCCAGCAAAACGCGCCGGCGCATTTCCCGACTTCTGAGTGTTAAGAGTGCATGTCAAACCAGACCAGAAAAAACTGCCATATTGATATTTTTAATATCATCTCATAATTTGGCAGCAGATTTATTAGGCTGCTGTCACTTTAAGAGCTGACGCACGGATCCATTATACTGATACACATGCGTTTTCTTTCTCAACTGTTTACGTTCACTTCAAACGTAACTGACTGTGTTTAAGTGAATACTCGCCAAGACCGGCATTTTGACATTATTTTGTGTGTATTTGACTGTTTAAGCGCAATAAGCAGCAAAAAAAACTTACATTTAGTACTGAGAGGCGGCTTTATGTGGCTCACTGTGGGCGTGAGAACAAAATCTGTGGGAATTAGTAAAATTATGCGCAATATGTGCAATCCCATGCCGAAATTCAAGCCCTGTAGCAAATGAAACGAGGCGGTTTGTGTGTAACTCGCTGTCAGAGAGATGAGAGAGAAACGTGGATTAAACCTGCTTAAGGGTTTAAGGGTTATTTTGTGCAACACCTTTAAGTTGAGGGCGATCTTAAGGGGAATTTACACTTAAGGTGCTTTATGCAACCGGAAAAAGATTTTATGCCATTTAAGAAGTATATGATTTTTCTGTAAATGCTATAGTAATCTGAACTTGCTAGAGTGAATGGGATGCGATTATTTCAGTCGTCTTTGTATGTCAGTCTGACATCAGAATGGAAAGTGTTTGTCTCGGGATTGGTGTAATACGCAGTTGAGATGTAATTGGCCACTTCTGTATGTCAGTCAATCAGAGTTGTTTTCGGCCTGCAGTCCTCCGCAGGTGTTCACATTAACACTTCTGTGAATGATGCTGTGTTTTAACATATAGGTGATATTTCACTCGATGAGCTTCGATGGTAATTAAATTGCACCATTTAAAGGGTGCAAATGACTTTATTTCCCTACACATCTCAGCTGTTTTTCATGTATAGATAAATTAGCTGCGAAGAGCATCTTTCTCCATCATTTACTGATAAACAGGTGCTGCACTTGGGACTGTAAGTGAATTCATGCACCGATCAGTTTTGATCAGCTCAGATTCAAAGATTTCAATCAGGTTTTAGTTGAATAAATGGTTTTGTAATTGATCTATTTATTATTTATATATTCGTTATTTTAAAACAAATATTTATATATATATTTAATGCATTACTGTACTTGTATACAAAAAACTAATATATATATATATATACAGGTCCTTCCCAAAAAATTAGCATATTGTGATAAAGTTCATTATTTTCCATAATGTAATGATAAAAATTAAACTTTCATATATTTTAGATTCATTGCACACCAACTGAAATATTTCAGGTCTTTTATTGTTTTAATACTGATGATTTTGGCATACAGCTCATGAAAACCCAAAATTCCTATCTCAAAAAATTAGCATATTTCATCCGACCAATAAAAGAAAAGTGTTTTTAATACAAAAAAAGTCAACCTTCAAATAATTATGTTCAGTTATGCACTCAATACTTGGTCGGGAATCCTTTTGCAGAAATGACTGCTTCAATGCGGCGTGGCATGGAGGCAATCAGCCTGTGGCACTGCTGAGGTGTTATGGAGGCCCAGGATGCTTCGATAGCGGCCTTAAGCTCATCCAGAGTGTTGGGTCTTGCGTCTCTCAACTTTCTCTTCACAATATCCCACAGATTCTCTATGGGGTTCAGGTCAGGAGAGTTGGCAGGCCAATTGAGCACAGTAATACCATGGTCAGTAAACCATTTACCAGTGGTTTTGGCACTGTGAGCAGGTGCCAGGTCGTGCTGAAAAACGAAATCTTCATCTCCATAAAGCTTTTCAGCAGATGGAAGCATGAAGTGCTCCAAAATCTCCTGATAGCTAGCTGCATTGACCCTGCCCTTGATAAAACACAGTGGACCAACACCAGCAGCTGACATGGCACCCCAGACCATCACTGACTGTGGGAACTTGACACTGGACTTCAGGCATTTTGGCATTTCCTTCTCCCCAGTCTTCCTCCAGACTCTGGCACCTTGATTTCCGAATGACTTTGGACCACTGAGCAACAGTCCAGTGCTGCTTCTCTGTAGCCCAGGTCAGGCGCTTCTGCCGCTGTTTCTGGTTCAAAAGTGGCTTGACCTGGGGAATGCGGCACCTGTAGCCCATTTCCTGCACACGCCTGTGCACGGTGGCTCTGGATGTTTCTACTCCAGACTCAGTCCACTGCTTCCGCAGGTCCCCCAAGGTCTGGAATCGGTCCTTCTCCACAATCTTCCTCAGGGTCCGGTCACCTCTTCTCGTTGTGCAGCGTTTTTTGCCACACTTTTTCCTTCCCACAGACTTCCCACTGAGGTGCCTTGATACAGCACTCTGGGAACAGCCTATTCGTTCAGAAATTTCTTTCTGTGTCTTACCCTCTCGCTTGAGGGTGTCAATGATGGCCTTCTGGACAGCAGTCAGGTCGGCAGTCTTACCCATGATTGCGGTTTTGAGTAATGAACCAGGCTGGGAGTTTTTAAAAGCCTCAGGAATCTTTTGCAGGTGTTTAGAGTTAATTAGTTGATTCAGATGATTAGGTTAATAGCTCGTTTAGAGAACCTTTTCATGATATGCTAATTTTTTGAGATAGGAATTTTGGGTTTTCATGAGCTGTATGCCAAAATCATCAGTATTAAAACAATAAAAGACCTGAAATATTTCAGTTGGTGTGCAATGAATCTAAAATATATGAAAGTTTAATTTTTATCATTACATTATGGAAAATAATGAACTTTATCACAATATGCTAATTTTTTGAGAAGGACCTGTATATATTAGATTATTTTACTCTAAACCTTTAACAAAATATCCTTATAGTATTCCACATATTCTAATTGCTTTTTATTTATTCTTTATAAATATTATTTTTTTCTTCACAATAATTTATTTAATTATTTAATGCATTAGGTTTGAGATCTCTGATATATAGAAATATATAAGTATCCATGTATTTATACAATTATATACAAATATCACAATGGTATTTGTATATAAGGTAGTGCATTAATGCAATATAAATATTTATTTATTTATTTATTTTAGGTGCTTTATTTTATTTTATTTTTTCTCACTGGCACCATGTCAGCAGCAAATATTTGTAGAAGGTAATTAGAAAAACTTAAGAGAATAACTAGCTGAAAATTTATTTTATTTTATTTTATCTTATCTTATCTTATATTTTTTTTCCTCTAAACTCTTAACAAAATATCCTTATACTTTTCCATTATTAGTTTTTTATTTTATCTTTATAAATATTTTTTTCATAATCATTTATTTAATTATTTATTGCATTAAGTTTGAGATTGCTAATATGTACACAAGTATCCATGTATGTCTTTTTTATTTTTAATTACAAATTTTTGGGCCCTAAACTGTTTTTATTTATTTTATTTATTCTTTATGAACAATTTTTTTATTTTGTTAAGCATTAACTTTATATATATATATGTGTGTGTGTGTACCCCTAATATATACATGTATAATTATGCATATATTTCTGTTTTTTATTTAAAATTTTTTTGATCATTTAGTAAAATATTATTTTAATATTTCTGACTTATCTCTGTTCTTTTCTGAACAGTGTTTTGTATTACATCATCTCGTGTTCCTCATTTTTGAGTCATATTTTGAGTCTTTGGATAAAAGTGTCTGTTCAATGCATAAATGTGAGTTCACACCAAAGTCTTAGTCTTGTAAGTCCTGTGTCCATCATCACTGGAGCCTGTGGGCTGTCCGGATCTCCGGATCTCCAGGTGTCCAGTTCTTCTGTGTGTGATGTATTGATGTGTTCATCAGAGAACGCTCACCTGTAAAACACACCTGTCAGCAGCTCCAGAGCAGCACGCACGGTCATCACGTCCTCTGAACGCTCCATCTCTCTGTTTCTCTCCTCCGTCTCTGGGGTAATGCCACTCTCTCTGTTCGTTCTGGCCACCGTGACATACCTGTCTGTTCGACATGCTGTCGCCTAGCAACCTATTGTCTCCTCGCAGCTGTCCATCATTATCAGGAATTGCTTCTCATCTCAAAGGCCTGAATCCATCAAGCTCTTTCACACATGGGTCATTCTGCTTTTTTGACTGAGGTGAACTTACATTTCGGCTTATTCCTGCTTCTTTGCAGATTTGCACGGTTTGACGGTGTGTCAGTATACATGAGCTGCAAATGTAAAACTGTGTGTAGAAACATCAGCTGTGGAGATAGTGATTGAGTGTGAAACTCCAGAGGATGGAGGAATCGATCCATTTAGTTTCCCAGAAAACAGAAATGATCGATAAGATTTAGATGTTTCTCTCTCAGCTCATAAAAACCGATGGTTCTTCTGACTTCACATGCCTTACTTACAAAATAGTCAAATAAAAATCATTTTAATTGTGCCATTAATATTTGTTTGTACTGTGACAGTTGAACACATTTCCTCAGATTCTCAGTACCATAATGTGTCTGTCATTTTAAAATACTTCTTATTTATTCTTAATGATGATTCTTATTACTGTAACACAATATTTTATTTAAATATTGACATTTCTTTAAAAAAAATTAATTAGCTTAAAGGCAGTACACCCAATACTAACATGATTAAAAAAATTATTTATTTTGTGTTTTTTATTTTATTTTATTTTATTTTGTGTTTTTTTTATTTTTTTATTTTTTTATTTTATTTTATTTTATTTTATTTTATTTTATTTTATTTTATTTTATTTTATTTTAT
>RJVU01052173.1:1993724-2080315 GCA_003731715.1 Anabarilius grahami
TGGTTAAAATAATGTTTCAAGAGTATGTTTTAATGCAGCCTTTTTATAATAATAAGAAAAGCGTTCATAAAAATCGGCACCTGCTGTACAGTATCTGAGGAACGTCTCGTGAGGTTTTTGCAGTGATGAACGTCAGCCAGCGTTGTGTCGCCGCCAGCGCTGCGTCCGGTGCTGAGTGATGATTATGTCAGAAGTCTGACGTCCATCAACGACAAGAAGGCGAAGCTGACAGTGAGAAGACCAATCATATCAGGCCGTAACTTAGTTACCATGTTAATGAAATGCTTTGAGCGCTGTGGCAAAATCAACTCTTGACCTTGATGTGTATCTTTCAAAGAAGAACAAATCCATAAGTGATTTTATTAAATACCATCCTCACCGTCAAATCACATGGCTGAAATGATCAAATGAGTCTAACGGCCCACTGAAGTACATCAATATACTTTAATGTCACGCTAAAATCAGTTTGAGTTGACGTATATCATCTGGACTCACTCCCTTGAAGCAAATGTTTTGCATTAGCGATGGCATAGCTCCCTATACTGCAGCAGAAGTGATGCATTATGGGAACTCGGCCATTCCCCTCACCTGCCCCCTCATTCCGCCTGCAAATTCAATTTCCCCTGGATCATTTCCAATTTATCCAGTGCTGCGATATACACCAATCTTAGCCTGCCAATGCATCTTTTCAAGGGCGCGCACACACACACACACGTATACCAGCCTGGTTAAAAAGACACCTTAAAGTGGGTGTTGGCTACTGAAAGTTAATTTGGTCGACTTTTAGGAGAACATTAACATATAGATGGCCTAACAGACGTGGCCTAAAAGCCATAAAAGAGTAAACCGAGGCCATGAGCACACACACTTGTACAGCTCTTGTGTTTCACACACTTTAGTCTCTTGTTTACGTGTCGATCTGTAACTCTTATTTTAAGGCGTCTGAGAGCCCTTCAGTGTCTCTGACAGCTCTGGATGATGGTAATCCCTGGGACAGGAGCCACGGCACAGGACAAATTGCCGTCCACGCTGCCGTACGGCTTGAGCAAATCCCCTGTAACTGCTAACGCTTCTCTGTCTGCTTTCGCTGCTAAACGTCGCAACTTTTTTCCTTAGATGATCTTTGGGTAAACATACAGTAACACTGTTGTTTTGATGGTCAAATAATGTTAAAGAAAGATTTTCAAGCTCAAAAAGGATACAGAAGCACTATAAACCCTTGTGAAAAAGAAGTACACTTCAGCATACTTTTAAAAAGAGGAATGAATCCACTTTTACATGGTGATTGAACATAAATGTGGTGTTACACAACCACCCTATAATGGTAAAAATCCACTCGCTCTTTTTTTTTATATTCATCATAAATCATAAACAGTGTCTCACAATGTCTTTCGCATTTTCTATATATTGTGATGTCACAATTTATCAGGCCCTGCCCACGGCTGGTGACGGAATCTGCTTGCGCTTGAAAAGTTGAGAAATTTTCAACTTCTGCCGTGAGCAATGCGAGTGAAGCCACGTGACAGAACCCACAATTCAGTTCGGCAACACATGACATCACCCTTTCAAAGTAAATGAGAAGCGTTAACGCCGACACCCTGTGTTACGGCATCTCGTGCAGGAATTGGCGTTCTAAAAACACAGCGCTTAACTTAAAGGAAGTTTAGCTTTTAAAAAACATGTGAATGTGCGAATTACCTTGAATGCATGGGAGAGAAAAAAAGACAAGGTAATGTACTGTTTCTCCTGTTTTATAGAAGTTCCTGAGGCACGAGCTCTGAAGGCTCTGCCCTCTTCTGGAAAAGGGGGGCGGGGAGCAGCAGCTCATTTGCATTTAAAGACACACACACACAAAAACAGAGTGTTTCTGCTTCCACCCATAGGGCGTTTAGGCATGTTATAATAAATGATCTGTGGGGTATTTTAAGCTGAAACTTCACAGACACATTCTGAGAACACCTAAGACTTATATTACATCTTGTAAAAAGGTCATAATAGGCATAAAAGTTAAGTGTGAACTGAATGTAATGCTTTCTGTGGGTTTTTTACAATTAAATTATAATGTGTTATAGTTTAAATGTATATTAAATGCAGAACTTAAGAGTTTTTGACCCAATTAAGTACATCATTATATGTAATTTCATAATTCTTTTGTCTTCGAAATATAACTAAGTGTATTGACGAATATACTAAGAAGCATTTATGATAAACTAAAATATACTTGGTCCCACTTTATATTAGGTGGCCTTACCTACTATGTACTTACATCAAAAAAATAAGTACAATGTACTTATTGGGTTCATATTGAATTGCAAAACACTTTTGCTGCTATTGAGGGGGATATGGGTAAGGTTAGGGAAAGCTTTGATGGTATGGGTAGGTTTAAGGGTAGGGGTAAGGTGTAAGGGATGGGTAATGTAATTACAGAAATTAATTACAGATTTAATTACATGCAGGTGTTTTTAAAATATAAGTACAATGTAAAAACATGTATGTACACAATAAGTGCATTGTATCAAATGATTAATTTAATTGTAACTACATAGTAGTTAAGGCCACTTAATATAAAGTGGGACCATATACTTTAATGTCATTTCTAATGAAACCTGTATTTAAGTATATTTGTAATTGCACATTTGTAATGACAAAGTTGCAATTTAGAACATTTAACATATATTAACTCTTTAAAGTATAGTTTTAAAGTAATATCAAATCACAGAGTTAAAATTATAATCAAGCACTTTACATGTGCTTTAGTATGTTAGTTGACATCAAATTAAGTGCACTTCTTTAAAGCATGAGAAAAGATTATTAAAACATAATTATTTAAAATGCACTTTAAATTAAAACGTGTCATACGATAGATTTGTGCAGGAAACAGACTGAAATTTAAGTCGTTTTCATTTGGGTCAAATCTTTTAATTAAAAAACATGAAAAATTATTTGTTCATGAATCATATAAATCATATGGACTACTTTTATGTGTCCTTTTTAAAGCCAGAACGTCTCATTTGGGGCTTTCTGCATGAAAAACACCAATACGTTCATTAAAATTCTTTTATTTACCACAGAAAAAAGAATGTTTTTGTCACATGGTTTTAGAACAACATGAAGGTGAGTAAATGATGGCAGAATATTCTCTCTTTGTGTGTGTGCAGGATTCCATTAGAACCTGAATGTTAGCAATCGTTTGTCAACATTACACGGCAGCATTGTTTATAATCCCCTGACACCAATTTCAGCTCTGGCTGTATGTTTGTGTTGATCCGTGCACATATGTCGCAGGAGCTGCCAAGTTCACATTTGACACGGCTCCATCAAACAGTGTTACCAAACAATTTCTCGGAGAGTTGAGCACAGCGTGGCCGTGTCGCGTCGGCGTCGCATGCTGTCGGCAGACACACAGACGGCTGTCTGACTCTGTTAGCTCACCCTGATCTGTGCTAAACATTTGCTAAAAATGACACAAACACGTCATCAACACAAAGACTGAAATGAGAGAGAGAGTTTATTATGGAAATGGAGATTATGTATTTAATTCTAAGATTTATTTTTACTTCAAAACAATTCTATTTGATGTATCTGTGCACTGCAGTAAAAGATATCGTATTTTAGAGGAACTTGTTGCTTTCACATTTTCATAAACCATGTTGGCAAACTCAGAGATCTATAAACAGGACAGTTATAGGATTAAAAGGGACCTATAATGCCCCTTTTTACAAGATGTAATATAAGTCTCTGGTGTTTCCAGAATGTGTCTGTGAAGTTTCAGCTCACAGATCATTTATTATAGCATATAAATGCCCATTTTTGAGTGGAAGCAAAAACATGCTGTTTTTGTGTATGTGTCTTTAAATGCAAATGAGCTGCTGCTCCCCACCCCGCTTTCCAGAAGTGGGCGGAGTCTTTAGAGTTTGTTTGTACTTTTCCAAAAACAAACAAACACAAGGTTATGTCAAAAACACACAAAGTTCTCATAAACAGTCGGTTATGTCTGTGAACGCAAACAGCAGGGAAAGAACACAATAAATAAATGTATTTAAATAGTACTAATTATAATTTACCATTTTTACACCATGTCATATAATTAACAAATAAAAACTGCAAATATTAATACAGAATTCAGTTGATGCATCAGCCATTTCACAACAATTTTGAAGGCGTCTCATCCAATCAGATTTTAGAGCATTAGTTAACATGAAGTAACAATGAAAAATACTTCTAAATCATGTTAATTTCAACATTTACTAATGATTAAAATCAAAAGTTGCATCTGTTAACATCAACTAACAATTAACAGTTGTATTTTGTTTGACTAACGTTAAGAAACGTGAAGATACTTACTGCAACCAATGAATTGCTCATGCATTAACAAATGGGACTTTATTGTAAAGTGTTTACTGATATATTAATACATTGTGAATATATTCCTGAGTCGTGACTATATATATTAAACGTCCTTATTTGAAACAGTGACGTAATTCTGTACCACTAAAACACCACTTTTCTATCATTAATTCTATGTTGTGTATTTGTATGAGTTTGTGTTTTGGGACAGTGATTTTGTCTATATTAGTGTATTTTACCTGTATTGTTTTTGTTTACTCAGGTGTCAGGAGGAAATGACATCACAGATGTGATGCTCAATCAGCAGGATTGGTCAGCTTCTCCGAAAACATCTAGACTGCTCATTAGTGATGGGAACGTTTACAGACGTCGACCACATTAATATAAACTCGTTAAGTAATTCATCAGTTTTGTGACAGAAGCAGGACTCATGATTGTGTTGTGGAACGGCAATTCTAATTTTAGTTTAGTTTAAGTATTTCATCTGATATTTATATTTTATTTCAGCTTTATTTCAATTAATGCTTTAGTTAATAATAACCCTGTTCCAAAGCACAAAACAACATTTGTAAACACCCACGCAGAGAGTTTTTACCCCTAAATATTGAATGCATTCTCCTCCTGGAGTCTGTTAAATAACATATTTTATTCATAATACAGTTTGACATCATTTTCATCATTCATGACAGTGTTTATGCCGCTCTAAGCTGAACTGAATACAGAATTACACTCTTCGAAAAAGGTTCAGTGGAGTTATATATAGAACTCTAAAGTTCTTGACGCAGTTTTAAAGAACACTTTATGTCCAAAAGGTTCTATATAAGGAGAAAATGATTGCATTGTCTTATGATACTTTTATGTTTAATGGGTCATTTTAGTTTTTCTAATGATAAAGTAATGCTCACGAGCTGCTTAATTGATTCAATTTAATTAAAGTTAAAAGTACATTAAAACAAAATGAATTAATTAACCCTAAATCCATAGAATGATTCCATGACGGAACCCTTTAAGATTCCATATAGAATCTTTTCTTCTCAGAGTCGCCTGTTTCTTCCTCAAGATCAGATCGATTGACATTCGCAGCCAAAAGAACAGTAAATCAATACCTGAGACGGCTTATCAATTTCCTCCTGGTTACATGACGGCACCGCTTTCTTCTCCGAGGGTTTGTTTTAAATGTTTCAAAGTGAACTTCGGTTTGTTGATGTTTTAATAACGCTTTGCTTTGATGCTGTAAAATAGGTTTTAAATTAATAAAGCACAACAGAAGATGCCCAGGGTGTGGAGAATATTTCAGGCTGAAGTGAATTCATTCTCTCTCTCTCTCTCTCTCTCTCTCTCTCTCTCTCTCTCCATCAGATTGAGATTGAGGCTGTTTGTTGTTCATCAGGTCCATTGTGCATTTTTGTTACATTAATATTTATGTGTTTATAGGTTTAGCATCTGTTTGTGATCTTGTTTGATTTGCACTTTTCCCAGTTCAGTTTCCTGTGTTTGTTCATCTGTTGCCATGGTTTTTGATTGGCCCTTATGTGTCACACCTGTGTCTGGTTAATCATCTCGTTTAGTCCCTAGTGTTTCTGATACATCTATGGCAGAACCGCTTGTGGGAAAGCTATGAAATTTGGCACACTGATAGAGGACAGTGCCAACATTAACTACAGCAAATTTGGTGTCTCTAGATCAAACTCTCTAGCGCCACCACTTTTTTCACTCATGTTTACGCTAATAACTTTTCAACCATAAGGGTTAGAA
This sequence comes from Anabarilius grahami, assembly GCA_003731715.1. NCBI lineage: Eukaryota > Metazoa > Chordata > Actinopteri > Cypriniformes > Xenocyprididae > Anabarilius > Anabarilius grahami. The sequence goes on from RJVU01052173.1 coordinate 1,999,827, forward strand.
ACAAAATTGTTTTCCTCTGATTCCTTGGCTCAATATAATTCGATTGCACCCTATGACATCATTTTCCATCATGAAACTTTTCCCGCCAAATTTTCACACCAAAAAAAAAACTTTTTCAAACTACTCCTAGATATCCAATTTTACCACCAGCAATTTTGGGCGTGCAGCCATTTTGCATTTTGTAACAAAATGCTGTATATTTTTAATGCATTATCATATCATTACGAAACTCAGTATGGGTCATCAGCATGATGCCCTGAAGGAGCCTGAGAAGTTTCAAGACGGCGCCTCCTAGTGGTGAAATCAAATCTTCATATGCTCATAAATTTTGTTGTGATTGACTTATTTTCATGGGAGTCATCTCCTTAGATTCCTGAATCCTTGCCGCGTCCAACGATACCTAACATGTCAGGTTTCACCTTATGGTTTGTGCAACGCTGCGATTTAACGTTAAAACAACATTCACTAATTTCTTCGAAACAGTTTGTACGATCGAGACAAAACGACCATGGGAAAATCAGAAACATAGGTTTAAATATGTTTAAACATATTGTTTAAAAAATATGTTTAAACCCTAATGCCAAAATTTTGATAGAAAGTGGCAAAAAAATGCAATCAAAGTCGTGCATTGGTCATTTTTTGTGTTTATATATATACATGTCTATAACTCCTAAAAAAAATGAGATATTTTCTTTAAATTTGACACTTATTTAGTGGCACACTCTGAGGACACATAAAAAAAGTGGTGGGACTGCACCTGTTGGTGGCGCTATAACTGAACAAAATATTAAATTTGCCACTAACTACTATAAAGTATATGAAATAAAATGCTATATTTTACTGATGATTTTACTTCTTGCTTGCTTCTTTGTGCTTGGCCCCTTAATGGCTGCTTGCAGCTATGTTTAGCCTTGTGTTTGTTTCAGTCTTGGTCGGATCTCGCCTAATATAAGTGGTTGTTCTGTTCATCGTGTTTTTGTGTCCTGTATTCCTGAGAAGTGTGACTTTGAGTTTGATTTGATTGCGAATAGATTCAGCCTTTATTTTCCGTCTTTTATTCAACCCCTTGCTGACAATGCCAGTGCATTGCTATACAGTTGCTAGGGTGTTCTGGGCAGTTGCTAGGTGATTGGCAAAAACCATATTAATGGATTGCGTAGAAAAGTATTTTGAGCAAGGTTTAAGCAAACCCTTAACCTATACTGTAAAAAAAAAAAATAATAATTTAAAGCGGAGGACTGTAAAAATGCTACTGTAAAACCCTGTTAAAGGTACATCCTCTTACTATATACATTTGTTACATGTCATTTTAGAGTAAAATACTGTTAAATTTATAGTTTTTTGAACAAAACATTTATAATTTTCTGCTTTTTTTACAGCGTAGGTATGAAACTGTGATGATTTGCCTCGGCAAACACTACTTTTGATGAATAATGATGGTTTCCAAACGGGTTTCCCAAATGCTTTCCCAATATTGCATTGATTGGATAAACAGTCTTGCTAGTATTCAGTGTTATTTTTTATTTTAATTTTAGTTAAAGTTTTAGTAGTTTTGTTGTGTGTTTTTGTCATTTTGATAACGTCTAATTTTTAAATTTTTTATTTAAGTTTTAGTTATTTTAATACAAGTTAAACTAAATAAAAATGAGACATGTTGGCAATTAGCTGAAATAAAATAAGGGTTTTTTTATATATATATTTTATTTTATTTCAGTTAACATTTTTTTAATAACCCTGGTATTTTATCATTCATATCCACGCCTCATTTATTAGAATAGAAGTATAAAATGTATCAACAGAAGTGCATTTTAAATTGCAATATGAGTTTTTCTAAGCTGATATGTGAAGTGCTCAAAAAGGCTTGTATTTTTGCACTGCAAAAAGTTTGATCAACAAGAGCACTCTATCCTCATCATTAAAGCCTGTGTGGATTTTACAACAGATTCAGAGATTTAATGTTGAAGAGTTTGACTTTGATCGGAGCACAGCAGGGACCGCTGCGGTTTTCCGGGCATCCCGCCCAAGACGTAAATGAAGGTAAAAAGTCTTATGAGACAATGTGCCAAAAAATATGATGAAGATTTATAAGATATTGAGTTGTTATTTCATAAATATCTCTCTTATGATTAGATATATCTCCAATCCACTTTGCATTACAGCGTTCATGATACAGAGTAATTACTTTAGTGAGCAATTTAGACTGATTGCTTTATTGATTAAGTCCTTTAACATGATTACATGAGCGGAGTAATTCAAAATAATCACTTATTATTATATTGTGGTGCTTCTTGTAATTGTTTGTACACTTGATTATTGTTATTGCTGTTGTAAATAATTCTAACATTTAATATGTGTTGTTACATTATTTAGTATCTTATGTGTAAGATAACTATTAAAACAGCCCACAAGAATTCTTGCAAATTGTTCAGATATTGCATATGAAAAGGCAACTGCTAATTATTGCATGTTTCATTATGTTAAATATTAAATACTGGGTAAATATTAAATATTGGAGTTAATGTAAATGCCACAAGGGTTTTTGTGATTTCAAATCAAGTGAAAAATGAGGGAAATATCTTCAGTGTTTGGACACTTTGCACACCTCTTCTCCCTCTTTTGCATATATATTTGTATCTCTGTGAAAATGTGCATCTCGCTCTCTTTTTAATGAAATAAGGTACTGATGAAAAAGCAGTGCAAATATTCACCTGTTAAATATTTTATATTCTGTGTAAATTTAATACTAATGTTGGACCTCAGAGAAACGCTGGAGGAAGGTTTTTATGAGCCCATATCATGCAAAGTCTTGAAGTTGTTTTGTTCTCTACTAGAACAGGTTTTCATGCTTGAATGTTGATTATTTTCCTCATATTCTCCATTGTTGCAGCTCCTCTCTTCCCAGTCTGTCAGTAACGCTCTGTTTAGTTCCTGTCTCTATGAAGCCCCTCCTTCTGAAAAGCACAATGTCCTCTGATTGGTCGGCTGGAGCAGTGTGTTGTGATTCGTCATTTGGGAAATGTCCCGCCCCTTACCATAACCGCCAGTTTCAACACACTACTAACTAACTCAAATAATGACAGAATTCATTTTTGAGTGAATTAACCCTTTAATGACGCCATTTAGCAGTATGTTTTAGCATTAAATCCAGAGTTTTGTTATGTGACGTGTTAAGCGTCAGTGTTAATGTCTTTGGCTCAGTGTTACAGCAGGAGCTCTTCTGGAAACGAGCGCCGGACTGTTTCTAACGGCTCTGACGAACACTACGAGCTAATGATGTATTTTCTGTCACGGTCGGACCTGTTCTCCGCTGTTAATGTCCTCTGGAGCTTTTCCAGAAGCATTTTTACCTGCTGCTCTGTTCTACACAGACAAATGGAGCCTCGCCTCACGAGTGGCTTTTAACACAGATCAATTCTTGCTTTCCACTTCCATTATTGTTGCGTTTTAAGCCTGGAGAGGGTGAATCTGTGGCCAAAGATAGAGGCATGTCCAGCAATTGTACCTGCCATTAGTGTTGAAAACAAGTGCATTTGCACAGCGATGATCACTAATGTCCTTTACACAAAAACACCATTTCATTTGATTTTTTTCTTTATCAAAATGATGGTTTATCACTCATTATCCCGATAACCACCTGTCCTCAATACATGAGTGATATGCAAAATAATATCTTCCACTACCAAACACCATTTTTCTGCAATTAAGCAAACCTTTTTTGGGTGTTATTCCAAAATGTAGTTTTTTATGTGTGTACAACTGTGCTAAGTAACCTTGTGCTGATAATCATCTTTGAGCGGCTCAAAAGTATCTAAAATGGTCACTACCAAAACTTCACCATGTTTCGGTCGTGACTGTTTCGGTAGTGACTTCATTGTTTTGGTAGTGACAAAAGGGAACATAGTCATTTATTTGGGGGAAATAAACAAAACATTAGTACAGTTATGCAAACCAGTAGTGTTTTATTATGCGAGTTAAAATTCTTTAATGTGATGTTGTCGCTACCAAAACATTACTGTCACCACTGAAAATGTCCAGTCATGACCGAAACATGGGATGTTTTGTCAAAAACAAAGTATACTGAATTATCAAGATGTTATTATAGTGTTTGGTTCAGTTCAAACTAATGAATCCTTCACTTTGAAATCAGTATGATAAACTTTTACAAAGAAATATTGGATTCAAAATACAACAAGATTCAAGATTCAAGATTCAAGATTCAAGAGTTTTATTTGTCACATGCACAATTATATAGAGCATATATAACCAGCAGTGATATATGCAACAAATCTCAAAAATTACACTTGAAATATTGTTAAAATTGTAATTGTTATTGATTTACCTGTGAAAACTTTTTAATAAAATAGCAAAAAATATATTTACAAGGTAAATGTAAACAAAATATGAATAGGTCAATGTAACCCTTCTTATTCAATTATTAATTATTGTGTTTCGGTAGTGACAAATTTGGGGAGAGGAAAAATAATCCAAAACTTTCTGAAAATACAATATGAGAATTAACTACACAATTACTAGAAATGTGTACATTGCATATTATACAATTTGCATACATACAAAATTTGTGGAAAAATAAAATTTTTTCAAGACACTTCCAACTCTGACTTTAAACCAGTTCTGTAGAATGGCCCATATACAAAATATAGGGGGTCAGTGAGACTTTTAAAATGTTTTTTAAAAATAACTTTCTTCTGTTCACCATCAAAAGTGACGTAAAAATTATGAAATATTATTATAATGTAAAATAGCTGTTTTCTACGTGAATATATGTTAAAGTGTAATTTATTCCTGTGATCAAAGTTGAATTTTCAGCATCATTACTCCAGTCTTCAGTGTCACATGATCCTTCAGAAATCATTCAAGAAACATTTATGACTATTATTAACGTTGAAAACAGTTTATATTTTTGCTCAAATTAATTAATATTATTTTATTTAGTTCTGAATGCTGTTCAGCTCCATTTCTCAAGAATCAGTGGCTTGTTGTGAATATGCATATGAACTCTAGTATGGTCTAAAAGCATGAAAGCCTAACCTTGTCTGCATCGTTCATTGGGGAATCACTGTTGTGTGACTTTGCTCGAATCGAGCAGCACGGCATGTTTTATTCATACTGATTTCTCGCTGTTCTGCTCAATCAAAATCTCTGATCATTTGTGAAATGAAATGTGACATCAGCAGCGGCAGAAATAGATCCTCACCTGTCACAAACACTAATTGTCTCAGTGGTGATTGTGAATCCTGGTACCATGAAATGGCTTGTTTTCTTTGTTTCTTTATTTTATCCTGCAGATCACATTCTCACTGCCCGCTTTCTTCTTGTCCTTCTCTGAGGTCTCTCAAACAAACAAAGACTTCTGTTTGCCAGTGGCTAATTTTATTTTATCTACTTTTCACCTTCTTTAAACAGGAGGATGCACAGTTTTGGTTTCTTCCAACTGAAAACTGCATCAACTCCTCATTTCTTTCATTTCTTTTGCAGTTTTCACTTGAACGAAACCAACAGTCTTGGTGAGATATTTTAATGTGTAAATAAGGTGAAAAGCAGTGAAAATTTGAAAGTAAAATTAGGCATTGGGAAACAAAAGTCTTTGAATTCATTTAGTAGCAATAGAGTGCAACAGTTGGGTTCTGAAAGCAAAAACTCCATTCATTTTCTCCATAGGGAAATAGATTTTGAAAGATAACTCATAAACCTTTAAAGACAGCCCTACCGTGAGCTACGAGGTTGTTAATTAATGGTATTTTCTTCTGCTGAAGCCGTCAGCCCACATTATTTTAGCTTATTTTTAAAATAATTGTGTTTAACAGTGGAATTCCTGGTGAAAAACTACATTACCCATGATGCTGTACAGAAAATTCCACCAATCAGAGTCGAAAAAAGCAAAATGCACCTAAAGAGCACTTTAGCTCCGCCCACTCACATGAAGCACTGCGAATGACTTAATCGTGTTGATCTACCTACGCTCTCAAAATACTGAAATGTTTGTATATATATAGGCATATTTTTCAATAAACTTAAAATTTAAAATATAAATTGATTGTAAATTCGAACTTGCATTAAGCATAAAAAGTAATTAAATAAAAAAAAAATGAACACTTTTATTCATCAACGCATTAAATTGATCAAAAGTGACACTAAAGACATTTATAATATTACAAAATATTCTATTTCAAATAAATGTTCTTTTAATCTTTCTATTCATCAAAGAATCCTGGAAAAATACACTGAAGACTGGAGTAATGATGCTGAAAATTCAGCTTTGATCACAGGAATAAATTACAGTTTATTATATATTCACATAGAAAACAGCTAGTTTAAACTGTAAAAATATTCCACAATTTTTACTGTATTTTTGATCTAATAAATGCAGCCTTGATGAGCAGAAGAGACTCTCAAAAACATTAAGAAAATTATACAAACCCCAAACTTCTGAATGATACTGTATATTTAGTATTTCATAATGTGCCAGTTGTACATTACACTACTGTAACGTGTTATACAGCACTCATAAGCGAGATATGAAATGTGTTATACTTTCCCACTAAATGAACTGATTCGACTGAACGCCATTCTGCTGATTAAACCAAATGTTCTCATTTCATGTCACAGTAATCTTTGTGTTTTGAAAGAATGATCTGTGTTCAATTTGGTGGTCGTCTGAAAATGCAGCACTTGTTAAAACAGTCCTGAAGTGACTGAAAATCTAAAACATTATTTTCAGAATTAAACAGTTTTCTTTGGAATACTAAGTAACACAAATATGTTACATAAATGAAAATGCTCTCTCTCCAAAAAATAAATCTCACATTCTTCAAAAAAGCACCTCATGGTTTCCACCATGAAGCAGCATCTCTCCATCTGTGACCTCAGACAACCTTCAGTCAGGAATTATTCAACAAAGCAAAAGAGAGACGGCTATGAATGAGAAGGAGTTTATCCAATCAGCTTCTGCTGGGATCAGCACACCGGACACGGCAGACGTCTATGTCAGCTCGTGTTAGAGGTCCACCATTACCAAGAGACCAAGACCACTTTCACATTCTCTTTAAACAAGAATCCCAGAAAGAGAAATCCATTCATTTTTGACAAATAAAAGCTTTAGTTAGTTAGAAAAGTTCTGATTTGAACATAAACAACATCTGCAGAGTTACGATGCTCAAAGTTCAATGCAAAGGGAGATATTTTCTATTGCAGAACTCGCTTTTTAAGGACTACAGCAAACGGCTGGTAGGGACTACAGCGAGGTTGGTGGCATGGTGACATCACTAACCCTAAAATTTACATAAACCCCGCCCCTGAGAACACACAACAAAGGGGGCGGGGCCATGTTGGACTGCTTTAGAGAAGAGGAAGAGTTGTTGTAGTAGAGTGTTGTTGACATGCCGTCATTTTACGCCGGACTGCTTCACAAACGAGGGTCAATTCAACACTGGATTTGCACAAAAGATTTACATGACGGCACATGCTAGTGGATGAGTTGAATCAACTCCACAGCAACTACATAAATTTATCCACTAACCATTCAGAAACGTCCAGTTTCATTCTAAAAGTTGTAACTTCTTCCTGAGTCTCTCCATCAGTGTCGACTCCGGTTTGAACAATGTAAGGCTGAACACCGTTACTGACAATCCTCATTTTGGCTGCGTGAGATTCTCCAGCTTTGTTGTTGTTGAGCTGTTAAAGCTCCGCCCTCTTCTGGAAAGGGGGCGGGGAGCAGCAGCTCATTTGCATTTAAAGGGACACACACAAAAACGTTGTGTTTTTGCTCACACCCAAATAGGGGAAAATTTGACAAGCTATAATAAATGATCCGTGGGGTATTTTGAGCTGAAACTTCACACACACATTCTTATAGACTTACATTACATTTTGTGAAAGGGGTATTATGGGTCACTTTTAAATAGTCTATGATCTCTAAATCTTATCTGTAGTGAGTTAGCTCGAAAGGGAAATATTAATAACTATTCATAACTTATTTATGAATATTTGGATCATTTAATCAGATTAACTTGATGTAGCTACATTACATTACAATCAATCAGTCAGTTCGTCCTGTGAACACTCAGTATTGATTATTAATTAATTCTAAGAAAAGGATATTTTTCATGACCACAGAAAAATGATTATTTCTTAGCATTTACAGCACTTAGAGCGTGTAACAAGATTGATCATTTAAGTGACCGTTTATTTGCATGCAGGAAGTCAGAACCAAAATGTACTGTGCACCAGTTTTATTGACTAAATCACAAACACATAACTAAACAAATCACACGTACATAGGTAAAATGAAAAGTGATAGAATGAAACCGGAAGTGGGAACAGGGAATGAAGCTATGGAAAAGAGGCATTAAACCAGCAAAGAACCATCAGCGTATCATTTCAAAACACCTCGTCAAGAGGATTTTACTGCCTATCCTAAAACCTCTAGAGAAAGTGAAAATATTCGATACTTGCAAGCCTTGCAGTAGCCGCCGTCTGTCGTTCTGAACGGGTTCTTGATGATTCTGTGAATCAATGGTGTTGAAGTTGCAATAGATTTCTCCTGTGTTAAATGAAGAAATGATGACGAACTTGCATGGTTAGTTTGACTCTTGCAGTGGGGAAAGAGTTCTCTGTCTTCTAGATAATCACATGGCAGGGGTGCAGGTCGAGCCGGAGAGGCCACAGAGCAGCCAGGAGCTACAGAGAATCAGTTGGGAACAAGAGAGTGAGGCGGAGATGTGTGTTTGATCTTTAAAGTCAAGGAGAAGTCACACCTCTTAGGGTTGACCTGACCAATGAGAAAGGTGGAATTTCCTCTTTGTGTTTCTATCAGGGCCTTTGCATATGTAACTGGCTGGGTTGTTGAAGAAGAAACTATTAAAGATTCTTTTCATACTAACATGTTGCACAGGTATCGACATATCATATACACAAGCATTTAAATCTTCAAAACACAAACTCGTAGACCCCAAACTTGGTATAGGTGAGGTTACATTAACCATTGGTTCTTATCATAAAATATGCTTAAAACAAAATACCATACAAAAGACACTACACAAGACAGCCATAATCATACACACAGTGTCCTGGGATGCATGTTCCTTTATAGAACAGTTTGTCTATAAATTGAGGCAGAAGAGTCTGTTTTTACACTGTGGCCTGATTCGAGTGAGCTTGGAGTAGAGTTTCGCATTCTTTTAAGTCGTAAACACCTTGGCAACCAGGGGCATTTGTTGCAGTTTTTGGGGGATGGTTCACAGATCTTTGTTGGGAGAGTGAGTGAGATATCTAGCATCTAGACCAATAAGACACAAATTATTCATTATAGTTAATGAATAATTTGTGTCTTATTGGTCTAGATGCTAGATATCTTATCATTGAAGGACATTATTCCTGCGCGACGCTCCTGTAATTTGAACAGCAGTTTGTTGTTTGGCGTCTTAATGGACTGTAGAATATAAATGAACACAAGAACATGGACAGGACCTTGAAGGAGTTGGATGTTTTTTTTCTTTTCGACATTGGTTCTTGACTCGTCATTGATTTCTCTCTCATCAATGGTCATTTGTAGAGACTCACACATGCCTCTGGCTGTTTGCCAGTTCTCTTCTGATGTTTTTAGTTCTCTGAAACTCTCCCGACCCTCATTTACTTCCTTCAAACAGACTGACTTCCAATCAGCCTCGTCCTTATGCGCTCTCACTGTCTCTGTGTTTAGTCGAATCATAAATCATCTCATTCATATTCATACAGGTGTGATCCTCAAACAGAGCCACTACTGACCTGAAATCAACCTGAAAGAGTCTTTAAATTATGTTTTATCTGTAAAACATTCAAAACATGTCCAGGAATAAAGGAATATGCCTTGGAATGTGACTGTTTTGATTGATTGATTGATTGATTCGTTGGTGGATTGATCATTTGATTGGTTGGTTGGTTGATTATTTGACTGATCGATTGACTTGACTGATCAATTGACTGATCGATCAATTGATCAATTGGTTGGTTGATTGGTTGATTGACTGGTTGATCAATTGGTTAATTGGGTGATTGGTTGGTTAATTATTTGTAATTAATTATTTGACTGATCGATCAATTGATCAATTGGTTGGTTGGTTGGTTGATTGGTAAATTGATTGATTGATTGGTTAATTGATTTGTTGGTTGGTTAATTGGGTGGTTGGTTGATTAATTGACTGATTGATTGATTGATTGACTGATCGATCGACAAATTGGTCGGTTGGTTGGTTGATTGACTGATCGATAAATTGATTGATTGATTTGATTATTGATTGATTGAAAAGTTTAACAATTGTTTCTGAATCAAAATATTAAAATATTATACAATAATACATAATATACACAAAATACAATATATAATTAAAATAATTTTTTACATTTTATTTTTATTTTATTAAATTATAAAAAAAATAAATAAATTATATTACCATAGTAATACTACTGTACTGCAAAATAAAAATGGAGTATTTAATTATGATTATTATTTTTGTTATTATTATTAAGTACTCCATTTTTATTTTGCAGACCAACAGTAAAATTACAATACTAATATTTATGGCTGTCTTGATTTCTTTGGATTCAAATATTAAACCAGAGAGCTTTTATTTTGGTGGAAAACCAAAGGGAGACTTTGGTTTATATATATATGTATATATATATAAAGTCAATTCTTCTCTAAAATGCTTCATGTGATGTTAATGACAGCAATACTGGGGACAGTGATACTTTGTCATGAAAAAGTGACGGACTTTACATAAATAATGAATGAAAATTAAGAATTCATTCGGTGTTCTTCGTGGAACATTTGATTTTACAGCTTTACAAAAAAAAAGACAATTCTAACGACTTAAAAAAATGAAGAAAAAAAGGTAACATTTTACAATAGAGTTCCATTCGTTAACATGAACTAACAATGAAAAATACTTCTCTTAAAAACATTATTTAGTGGTTTACCGAAAAAAAGTAATGAAAGAGACACAATAAAAAAAAAATGTTTAAAGCTATTATTATCTATCCTTTAAAAATAGCACTACATGAAAGATGCAACATTTCACATATAGGAGAAAGAAAAGCTCACAGACTTTCTTTGGTGGAATGAGTTCATGAACACTATCAAGCTTCACACAGTATCAGACGAGCACAATAAAAGCTTCAGGTTTATAATATGACTCACTGTATTCTGTGTTCTGGAGTTATGAGGAACAGACTTCAATTAAGTCATTGACTGAAAATCAGACCCCTGTGCATATTTAAACCTGGCACATTTTGAATATGCAATTACACAAGGGTTTAAATATGCAGAAATGCCTCTGAGGATTCAAAGCTACGCTGTAAAAATGATTTTTCAAGGCTGTAAGTAAAACAAAGATTATTGAAAATACTACAGCAAAAAATATTTTCTTAGTATTTCTGTCTTGTTTTCCAGTTCAAATATCTAAACGTTGCTATTTACTGAGCTTATTTTCAGGCTTTTTTATTGAAATATTGATCAAAATGAAGTGAGCTTATTCTTAAAACGAGAACAAATATCTGCCAATGTGGTCAGAAAAATAAAACTACATTTTTAACAGATATTTTTTCTTGATTTAAACACAAACTCACTTAATTTTGATACTTTTCAGAAAACAAGACTTAACATCTTAAGTAATTTTGCTTGTCAAGTAAATCTTGTTTTAAGATTTTTTTTTAGATATTTTTAATAGAAAACAAGACTAAGCAGGATAAACATTTTTTGCAGAGTATTTCAAACTTTCACTTCAAAGATACTTGCTGTTTCTTTGAAAATTCTTAATTTCTGAGTGATAATAAGTGTATATATGGACTGTATTATAATGTAATAATGTAATGTAACTATGTGAACGGTTTCTTTTACATCAGCAGTAAGCAGTTATAGTTTGGCCAATCACAGGCGTCTCACGCTGATGATGTAACCGTACCGTTACTGGTGTGGGCGGCAGTAATGAAGAGCTGTCAGGAGTTTTACTGTCATCATTAATTACAGAAACATTCAAAGTGCTTGAAAGGTTTTTAGTGGGCCAATAAAGTTAATTTATCACAGCCTGTATTTGAGTGACATTTAGCATCGTGAAATGCCAAACACACTTGAGCTGAACGCTGACTCTCACGTGTGTGCGCGTGTGTGTACGTCATGGCATACATGTCACATCTCTCACACACACTATATACACTATTGAGTGCACACTCCAAAGTCTGCACACACTCAAAGACAAAGAATAACAAAGTTGGCCTCCCGCAGTGGCCTGTCATCTCAACACAAGACACCCAGAGCAAGAGGATACAGACTGAAAGATTTCAAACTGAATATCTCCACAAATAACAGAGACCCAACGTGAACTGAATACACAATCTGAGCATGAGATGAGTCCAACAGAAACATTACACTCTTGAATAGAATAGAATAGAATAGAATAGAATAGAATAGAATAGAATAGAATAGAATAGAATAGAATGTGCATTCACAGAAACATTTGGAGTCTGTAAGATCTCTTCTGCTCACCAAGGCTGCATTTATTTGATCAAAAATACAGTAAAAATAGTGAAATATTTTTACAATTTAAAATAGCTGTTTTTATGTGAATATACAGTAAGCTGTAATTTATATCCAGTGATCAAAGCTGAATTTTCAGCATCATTACTCCAGTCTTCAGTGTCACATGATCCTTCAGAAATCATTCTAATATGATGATTTGCTGCTCAAGAAACATTTCTGATTATTATCAATGTTGAAAACAGTTCAGATTTTTGTGGAAAATTTGAAACATTTGAATTTTCAGGATTCTTTGATGAATAGAAAGTTCAAAAGAACAACATTTATTTGAAACAGAATCTTATGTAACATTTTACTTTTGAACAGTAGTGCATATAAGATTAGATTACTCCAACTTGCTGAGAAAATCAAAGATCTGGTTTTGCATTTACAGGCTTGAATCAACATCAATCATTTCACCTTTGTTGTGTAAAAGAGTCCTTGTGAAAATGTTATATGGCAGTGTTACAGAAGCTGAGGCAGAGATCACTTGTTAAAGCTCAAACAGCCACTGCCAGACATAATTAGACATTAAACATTTTATACATAAGGTCTAGTTTTTACAGCCACAGTTTTTGCTTTTACTGTCCACTATACCTGAGGCCAAGTTCTTAAAGGTGAAGTGTGTCGTTTCTCAAAGAGAACTGCTGTTTTCAAAATGATCTGTCATTGGATGGAAAGATAGAAAGCCCCGCCCCAAACTCACACCATTGGTTGAGACCATACTGCTGTGTCAAAATGTTTTGAAAACAGTCAAAATTTTGAGAAAATTGTAACTACAACGAATGCTTTTATCGCTTGTTTCTGCTCTTTTGTCACCCGTGTTTTGATCTGGAGATACTCTACTCTTTCAGAAGATGTGTAATAGTGCCCTCTACCATATAACAGTGAAAACATGGAAAGCCAGAAAATTCTGTCAATGGCCAGGAAAGAGTTAAAAGAAGTCAGTAACCAAACAATCCAGTGCTCTTTCCTTTTTCTCATTCACAAAACATTCTTCCTGCTATCTGCTTCCGTCTTTCACAATGGTCAAAAGTGAAAGTCGCTCTGTCTCAAAGGGATGATACTGAATTTTTTCTCTTAGATGGATTGGAAACCACAAATAAATCAAGCCGAACCTGAGACAAAGTGAGACATGAGACAGAGCTAAGTCAATATAAAGTTATATCCAGTTTATAATTTCCTGTCGTGTCTGTAACCAGAAGTGAATCCACGTAAGACAGCAGTGGAACACAAAAGAAAATATTTTGAAAGTCAAAACTGAACACTGAGACATTTTTCAAAATTCTAGAAAAAACATTTTTGAGTGAAAAAAATCTCAGTAACACTTTACAATAAGATCCCATTAGTTAATTCATTAAGGTAACTCAAGTTTTAAACTCTCAAGCAAGTCTTTCATTGTAAGTGTGCTGAAGCATTTGATTTTTGTTTGTTTTCATAAACTGAGAGACTACAGTCAAATTCTACTGTAGATGCTCCCTTGAGCTTATTTTCATTTAATAACCTAGAATTTACAATTCTTTCATCATTTACTCATCCATGTCATTCCAAAACTGTATGACTTTCAATACACTCTTAAAAATAAAGGTTTTTATTGGCATTGATGGTTCCATATGAAACATTTTTAAAAGATATTTTTATTGAGCAGATTTCTAATGACAATATATACAGTATGTGCATGACATAAACATCATCACAACCTGCTGTTTTATTTTTAGATTAATTCATTTATGCAAACAACAAGAACAGCCCCATTACACCTGGCCATCCCAAACTATCCCATGAAAATGAAGAGGGATGAAGGAAGGAAGGAAGGAAAGAAGACAAGAAGGAAGGAAGCAAGAAAAGAAGGAAGGAAAAAGTGAAGGAGGGAAGGAAAAAAGGAAGGAAGGAAAAAGTGAAGGAAGGAAAGAAAAAGGGAAGGAAGGAAAAAGTGAAGGAAAGAAGGAAAAAAGGAAGGAAGGAAAAAGGGAAGGAAGGAAAAAATAAATGAATGAAAAGGGAAGGAAGGAAGGAAAAAAGGGAAGAAAGAAATAAAAAAGGAAGGAAGGAAACAGACGGAAAGGAAGACAAGAAGGAAGGAAGGAAAAGGGAAGGAAGACAAGAAGGAAGGAAGGAAAATAGGAAGGAAGAAAGGAAGGAAGGAAGCAAGGAAGGAAAAGGGAAGGAAGACAAGAAGGAAGGAAGGAAAGTAGGAAGGAAGAAAGGAAGGAAGCAAGGAAGGAAAAGGGAAGGAAGACAAGAAGGAAGGAAGGAAGGTAGGAAGGAAGAAAGGAAGAAAGGAAGCAAGGAAGGAAAAGGGTAGGAAGACAAGAAGGAAGGAAAGAAGGAAGGAAGGAAGGCAGGAAGAAAGGAAGGAAAAGGGAAGGAAGACAAGAAGGAAGGAAAGAAGGAAACGGAAGGGAAGGAAGACAAGAAGGAAGGAAAAAGGACAGAAGGAAGGAAGACAAGAAGGAAGAAACGAAAGAAAGAAAGAAAGAAAGAAAGATAAAAAATGAAAGAAGGAAGGAAATGGAAGGGAAAGAAGACAAGAAGGAAGGAAAAATGAAGGAAGGAAAGGGGAAGGAAGACAAGAAGAAAGGAAGCAAGAAAGGAAAAGGGAAGGAAGGAAGGAAAAAATAAATTAATGGAAAGGGAAGGAAGGGAAAGAAAGAAAGAAAGAAAGAAAGAAAGAAAGAAAGAAAGAAAGAAAGAAAGAAAGAAAGAAAGAAAGAAAGAAAGAAAGAAACGGAAGGAAATGAAGAAAAGAAGGAAGGAAGGAATAAGGGGGTTTAAAGAATCTTTATTCAGATGTTCTTCACACTAAGAAAGGATGTTTGAAGAACTGATCACTGAAAGCTTCTTTGGGACTTCAGTGTGAAAACCCAACCGTTATTATAATGAGTTTAGAGTTCATAGAGAAGCAGCAACGTCCAGTTTCTGAACAAATCATTTGCTTTTTTCAGTGCATCACTGCAGAAAACGGTCTTGAAAGATTTCCTCATGAATTTGACTCGTTTGACTCTCAAGTTCAGCTCAATGATCCAGTCACGGCACTGAACAGCTCCAGGGGAAGATCAGCAGTGAATGTGGGAATGTTCCTCTCATAACACTCACATCACACGGAGCTCTTTTTGTATCCGTTTTATGTCCAACCTCTTGTGAACTAACGAGCAGTACAGTTCTTTCAAAGTTCCAGATGACAAAAAGTCACACAATGAGGGCGAGTAAATGATGACAGAAAAGTCATTTTTGGGTGAACTATCCCTTCAAACTTCCACCGAACCCAAAACACTCCCTCCTGACACCTGTATTTTCAGCACAGCTGTTGTTTGCTTTCATCCAGGACAGAGTTCAGCCAATCTCACCCACATTTAAACGCCAGCTCCAGCTCAGAGAGAGCGTGTGCACCTCTGCAGACTCCAGCTGCTGGCGGGAGCCCAAACAGTATTAGTGCGACACTAATGCGGCTAAATGAAGCGCAGGGAAGCTTATTTATGTTTGCTTTGACGGAGGAGGAGTCAATTCTGTCTTCATAAGGCACTTTAAGCCGGCTGCCCGAAGCAAACGGCTCCAAAAACCAACACCATAAAGCTAAATTGAACAAAAACATGTTTCATTAAACCTCTGATTGGAATTAACATGCTTTCCCTGGATTCCGGATTCTGATTGGATAGCTTAAAGAAGGAATAAACCTGCCACCATTAGCTTCACAAACGGTCGGTGTAATGGATGTGTGTCCTGATGAGAGCTGAAACTGTCTTTGCTTTCCACTCTAAAATCTCCTGCCTTCACAAGAGTCGGATCATTGATTTCGTTGGGCCAACTCAAGCTAAATAAAAATAAAAAATCATTATGTTCTGAGATTTCAGACTTCAAACATGAGCCAATCAGCTGTGCTTTAAATACCAGGTGACTAACCAAAGGAAAATGATGTCATGATTGGCTGATGATGTCACCACAACAACAACACACACACACAGCTGCAAACCCTCCAACATGTGACTATTCTGAGCTACTGAAGACCAGCAGGGGGAAAAGTACATTTTATGCTTTTAAATAAAGAACATGGTGAAATAATGAAATATTCGAGATGCATGATTTTTTTTTTTTTTAGTCAGAATATACAGTACCGCTCAAAAGGTCGGTGAGAGTCTCTTCTGCTCACCAAGGCTGCATTTATTTGATCAAAAATACAGGAAAAATTGTGAAATAATATTATAATATAAAACAGCTGTTTTCTATGTGAATATACAGTAAAATATAATTTATATCCAGTGATCAAAGCTGAATTTTCAGCATCATTACTCCAGTCTTCAGTGTCACATGATCCTTCAGAAATCATTCTAATCTGCTTAAGAAACATTTATGATTATTATCAATGTTGAAAAGAGTTCATATTTTTGTGGAAATTGTGATAAATGTTATTTTTCAGGATTCTTTGATGAATAGAAAGTTCAAAAGTAGTTAGAAAGTTCAGTGGAAAAGTCTTTACTGTTCAATTCAATTGTTATCATGATTTTGACATTAATATAACTTTTTAAAAATGTAATTTAATTTCTATAACTCAGGGGTTTTCAATCATTAAATGTCATGGACCCCAAAATGTCATCATCCTTGTATGAAGGACCACCATCCTAAAATTCAAAAGGCATCTATCTTTTACAAACACCTATTTTATGCACTAAAATGAGTTTCTAATCAAGTTATCTTCTTTCTACTGACTATAGTAATGTACTGTCAAATGTATTCTTTGTTTGTTTTTAATTAAATTAATTTATTTGTTTTTTCATTAAAAATATTTTTATTACAATTTTTATTGTTTATATTAATANGAAAAAATATTTAATTATTTTAATCTAATGTAATATATTTATTAATAGATTAATAAATAATATTTTTGTATTCTATTTATGCATTTTTATGTATTAATTTTAATCAAACTTTTAATTCTTATTTCTTAATGTTATTATTATAAATCAGATTTTCTATAGGCTTTTCCCCAGACCCCAGTTTTAAAAACCCCTCCAAACATGAAATCATGCTTATATTTAATCTAAATATTTCTAGAACTAAATATTCATTGAGTTTGTAATTCATTTTGAATGAACATATTAACGTTGTGGTCATAGCAGGATAGCAGGAATAAGATCTCTGCTCATCCTTCTATTCTCAGCCAGGGTAAATTGAAAACATGAACGCGAGCGCACGAGGGGAGCCGGGACCTTGGACGGCGTCCAGATGCAGTAGAGATCGCAGATCTGACACACACACACACACACACACACACAATCACTCCAGGCTTACAGAACACATGAGTCAGTACGAGCAACTATAAATCCATGTCCATGCGGAATGATCTAATTAAATGCATGCTTAACAGCATGATTAATAAAAAATACTGCATTGTATCGTTTATATGCCAGCTGCTGGATTATCACTGTACTCGATGACCTCAAAACACTGAAGACAATAGGGTGAAACTTTTTCAGGAAGTCAGACTGTGTTTCACTTACAAACACTAAATGAGAAAAAGAAATAGGAAATTATATTTGGGCAAAAGAAAATGAAGCTCATTTTTAAGAATAAGATTTTTTGTATTGTGACATGATGTCTTCCCCAGATCTCATTACTGTTATGCAACCCCCCAAAAAAAGGTTGAAACAGATTACAACAAACACGCAGATGTGAACATAATTAGAATTTTGGAATAAAATGTGAATAACGTACATGAAATTATATTGCAAAGCATACAAATCTCACAAACACAAAATGTCCTACACATATTTCACCCCAAAATCAAAACAAAGTAACAAGAAATTATATTTTTTATATTATAATACATACATACTTCAACATATTCATTTTTAAAAATGGATGGATGGACGGACGGGTGGATGGATGGACGGACGGACGGACGGATGGATGGATGGATGGATGGATGGACGGATGAACGGATGGATGGATGGATGGACGGATGGATGGACGGATAGATAGATGGATGGATGGACGGATGAACGGATGGACGGATGGATAGATGGATGGATGGACGGATGAACGGATGGATGGATGGATGATAGACGGATGGTTGGATGGATGAATGGATGAACGGATGGATGGACGGATGGATAGATGAAAAAATGAATAGTAGATGGATGGATGTATGGACGGACGGACGGATGAACGGATGGATGGACGGATGGATAGATGGACGGATGGATAGATGGACAGATGGATGGATGGATAATAGACGGATGGATGGATGGATGAACAGATGGACGGTAGATGGATGGACGGACAGATGGATGGATGGACAGACAGATGGATGGATGGATGGATGGGTGGATGGATGAATAGACGGATGGATGATAGACGGATGGATGATGGATGGTAGATAGACGTATAGATGGATGGATGGATGGATGGACAGAGGGACGGACAGATGGATGGATGGATGGATGGATGGATGGATGGGTGGATGGATGGATGGGTGGATGGATGGGTAGATAAATAGACGGATGGATGATAGACGGATGGATGATGGATGGATGGATGGATGGATGGTAGATAGACGTATAGATGGATGGATGGATGGATGGGTAGATAGACAGATGGATGGATGGATGGATAGACGAATGGATAGATGGACAGATGGATGGATGCAAAAAATGAAGATGTTCCTACAATATGCTTTATATTTTATGCAAAATATAACAATAATCTTATTCCAATATTATTGAAATATGCCCTGCATGAACATGTTTTCATGAGACGCTCCTGACAGCACGTCACACTGACAAGAGAGAGAGAGCAGAAACAAAACGCCTGATTCAAGTGTCGATGAACTTCCATTACACAAGCCTGCGCTTTATTCCCACAGCCACATGTGAAACACCAGGCAAATATATCTCTCCTAAAAATAGAAGGCATCAAAGTCCATGAGGCGGATCGTGCATAACAAGCGCTGTTTGCTCTGAAGCCCTGATGGCGCTTCTTTCATCATCTGCCTTGCTGGAAACTGTTCACCTGCGCAGAGACAGATTTCACTGCAGAGCTGGAGCCAAATCAGCATCACACACACCTGTGAGTCTCAGCAATCACTGCTGCTGCTCAAACCTCCTTCAACACACGCCGTACACTCAGAATGCACACTACCATTCAAAAGTTTGGGTTTTTTTTTATTAACTTTTATTCTACAAGGACGCATTAAATTGATCAAAAGTGACAGTAAAGATGTTAATAATGTTACAAAAGATTCTATTTCAAATAAATGCTGTTCTTTTGAACTTTTTATTCACCAAAGAATCCTGAAAGATAAAATATATCACAGTTTCCACAGAAATCTAAAGCAGTGCAACTATTCTTTATCATCATATTAGAATGATTTCTGAAGGATCATGTGACACTGAAGACTGGAGTAATGATGCTGAAAATTCAGCTTTGATCACAGGAATAAATTACACTTTACTATATATTCACATAGAAAACAGCTGTTTTAAATTGCAATAATATTTCACAATTTTTACCATATATTTGATTAATTAAACGCAGCCTTGGTGAGCAGAAGAGACTCATTAAAAACATTAAAACTCTTCCCCCAACCTTTTAAAATGGTAGTGTATGTCTTTACAGTTTTAGTGTTTCTAATGCTCTCAGTAGACAATAATTCTACTATCAATAAACAATAAATAAAATTGTGGCAACAGATTACAAGCAATATTATAAATTAAATTCAACATATAAGAATTGAGTTAGAATTAATCAAATTTATTCATTAGAAGTCAACCATTTAAAATGTGTAAAATTAGCAAACACCATTACAAAAACCACAAATTGACATAAAAAGCAAAGAGTCAAACTGTCCAACTAAATGAAACACTGATCACCATAATAGCGACCAACACATTTTATTTTCAATAATATCAACATCTAAACCTCTGTTAATTCTTGTGTTTCTCTTTCCTTCAGTGATTCTGCTTGTTATCATCAGGTGTCTTCAATGATGGCAATAAAAAAATAAAGAGTTCTTAATTAATCTTTGGCATCTGTCTGTTATTCAGATATTTTTGTTTACATTTTACTTGTTTTAAATGGTTGACATTTAAGGAATTAATTAGATTCATTCTAACTCAATTCTATTTGTTGAATTTAATCAATAATATTGTTTGCAATCTGTTGCCAAAATTTTATGGAGTAGATATAGTGTATTACTTTTTATAGTGTCCTTTCAAAAACATATTGCCATATTCCAAAAAAAAACACTTTAATCTTTTGTCAAAATATGACCACTTCCTTTTTCACGCTAAGACAGATAAATAACAGCCACTTTTCTACAATCCAATGCATTCCCAAGGAGAAAATCCTGACTTTTTTTTTTGTTTTTTGTCTAGTTGAATATCCTGTTTCGCTCAGAAATGTCACATCACAGAAGAAGTCTTTAAATCAAGAGGAGCTTTTTACAAGTCATTTGTGCCATTGAAGTTTAAAAATACACTTGTGATTGAATGAGAATGGCTGTAATTGTAGTCAGTGTGAACGTACAGCTGATGTGTACAATTATAACGTTCAGTCTGAGTACAGGAATGAATCTGGAGAATAACAACGAAGACAGAGAAATCGTGACAACTCAGATACTCCAGGGAAAAGGCCATAAGGACACATTTAAACAGTCATGTTTGTCTGATAAACAAGTAATGCATTTTGCATTAACCACTATAGACAGTATTTTTCATTATCACAATTAAAGGCCGCAAGCAGATATATATGCACAAAAAAAAGAAAAAAAGAAGCATAATAATAAATGAAAATGGGCAGAACATTGTGATTTCTTGTCCTGGTCATTTGAATAATAGATAGAAAATGGGCTGAGAATGAGGCAACAAGCAAATTGCATTACACGTCGCTCGCTTCCGTTAGCTAAATTAAACCCTTTTTGAAGATTTGCCATAAAAGAACGGGGAAAAGTCAACAGCACAAACCATCGCAGAACTTTCACTGACCTTCAGAAACACTTCCAGAGCGCGCAACCTAAATTTATCTGCGCTTTCTAACATTTCCCCTTAATTACGTCAAATTTTCATCAAAATATATATATCTTTAAAGGACTCTTTCAAAAGGCACTTTTCACAGTCGGAAGCGTCTCACATCTGAAGAACAATATTCAGTTTCGCATCATGCGGTTGTTATTCTGCACGACTGCCGTTTTCAAAGGGCCAGCGTTTCACTGTTAGGCTATTAATACATATTCAGAGCTCATTCAGTTCTATTAATGATGAGCGAATCCTCTCGGGGAAATTGGGAAGTATGCACTCCAAATGTGAACTATTAGATCTCTCTAGCTAATCAAACTTGAGAAGGGTGACATTGTGAAGAAAAGCATGACATAAATATCATGCATAACAATTTGCTTAAAATATTTACAACCGCCATCATTTAAAGGCAATCATGCATGAGACCGATTTGAATACCTGAGCGCCACCGTCACATTCGAGAGGTCAAAGTTTGGTTATACATGGCTCCATTTGCCGCTGATGGCAGAAATTATGCATCTGTCCAGACAAACAACTCCAGTGACTGACAAGCTGCTGAGAAGAGAAGCATTGCTGTTTCATTCAGGATCATGTTCTCCTATTACTCGATGCAGAAACATTAATCATATCCCACAGTCACAACACTAATAAGCAGAAATGTTCTGTCTGAATGGCCATTTTAATGTCACCAACAGAAGTGGCTTTTTTTTTTTTAACTTCAGGGAAGAGGAAAACAAATCAAGAAGCATCTCATTTTAGGCCTTTCAGAGAAATACATGAAAAGATGCTGTACACCATCACAGGCTTCACACAGTTTTAAGTGTTAGAGAAAATCCCCTGAAAACACGTTTTAAATTGCTGATAATGTCCACAAGAGTATAGGGTCTAAACAAATCTGAGATCATGTTGAAAATCTGTCTTCATTTAAAGGGTTAGTTCATCCAAAAATGAAACTTCTGTCATTAATTACTCCCCCTCATGTCGTTCCACACCCGTAAGACCTTCGTTCATCTTCAGAACACAAATTAAGATATTTTTGATGAAATCCGAGAAGTATATGACACGTCCAATATAATCAACACTTTCAAGGTCCAGAAAGGTACTAAAGACATTGTTAAAACAGTCGTGTGACTGCAGTGGTTCAACCTTAATGTGATGAAGAGACGAGAATACTTTTTGTGCGCAAAAACAAAACAAAAATAATGACTTTATTCAACAATCTCTTCTCTTCTGTCATTATCTTACGCAGGTGACGCAGTAACACAGTGAAGCTTCCGTGTTTATGCCTGAATGCTGGCTCAGTATTGGCCAAAGCTGATCACGTGATCAGCACGACTCATGCATGTGATGCTGACGCAGGAGCCGGACAATAATGAGTCTGCATTCTGATGTAGAACCTGGAAGCGCTGGACGTAAACAACGTATGAGAATGACACAGAAGAGAAGAGATTGTTGAATAAAGTGGTTATTTTTGTTTTGTTTTTGCGCACAAAAAGTATTCTCGTCTCTTCATCACATTAAGGTTGAACCACTGCAGTCACATGACTGATTTAATGATGTCTTTAGTACCTTTCTGGACCTTGAAAGTGTTGATTATATTGCTGTCTATGGACGAGTCATCAAATTTCATCAAAAATATCTTAATTTGTGTTCTGAAGATGAACGAAGGTCTTACGGGTGTGGAACGACTTGAGGGGGAGTAATTAATGACAGAAATTTCATTTTTGTGTGAACTAACCCTTTAAGGCGAGACTAAGGTGAATGGGGTAAAATAATAAATTAATAGATATTACTGTACTTCCCCAGTTGAGAACTGGGGAAGTACAGTACATTAAGAACTGCAAACATTTACTGTATTACAATTTTTTTGTTATGTTTAAATATGCAAATGAGGCATTATCTAATTAAATATGCACTAATTTGCATACATTTCTAGAACAAAAATCTGAACATTGGATGTAGCCAGATTCAAAATTCATGTTAAATTTTTTTGACATATTAGAGTTAAAGGTTCTTACAGAGGATCTCTCTTTTTATCACACTATAAATCAGAAAATACTTTCAACAGCCAGAAAGAAAGAAAAAAAACACATCTTTTTTAGGAATAAAGTGCTATAAGTGCTATAAAATATACACTTGGAAGTGTATTTTGAATGTTTTCTTTCCACCAGTCTGAAAAAACACTTTATGAAAAGCCGAAAACCGCAAAATCTCAAAATTGACAGGTTTTTGTCTGGAGTGTCTCGCCTTAAATCTGGAAAACTGTTTTGGCATTCAGACAAATTTTAAACAAAGACTAATCAAATATACGCTACTTTTCAAAAGATTTTCTTTTTAAAGAAATTAAACGTTTTATTCAGCAAGGATGCATTAAATTGCTCAAACGTGACAGTAAAGACATTTATAATGTTTATGAAAAGATTCTATTTCAAATAAATCCTGTTCATATTAGATTTATATCTAAATGTATGATGGTTTCCACAAAAATCTGAACTGTTTTCAACATTGATAATAATCAGATGTGTTTCTTGAGCAGCAAATCATCATATTAGAATGATTTCTGAAGGATCATGTGACACTGAAGACTGGAGTAATGATGCTGAAAATTCAGCTTTGATCACTGGATATAAATTACACTTTACTATATATTCACATAGAAAACAGCTGTTTTAAATTAAAATAATATTTCAAATTTTTTACTGCATTTTTGATCAAATAAATGCAACCTGGATGAGCAGAACAGACTCTTTTGAAGCATTAGAAAACTTGCCTAAGTAAATGAGTGCAACTTTGCTTGCATTTAAGCTCAAATGACTTTTTGGAGCAAATCAGGAGTGTTTCAGTACTGCTGTCATTAACGCAAGAGAAAAACACTGAGACATTCTCAAATTCATGTCATTTTTGCCGACAATATCATTTGTACTGAATAAACAGAAGCATTTTCTCCAGTGATCTCAGACTTTGAGACTGTAACGTTTCAGACAAAAGCATCTCTTTCATCAGAAAAAGCCTCATCAGAGGTTTTGTTGTCGTGCCAAAGCATATAATATCCTCTCAGAATAATTACGGGACTCAGGCATATATTCTCGACGTGTTTGTAATGCATATAATACCTCGCAGCTCTTTGAAAGTGTCCAGTGAAATCTATTCAGAGATCTTTCTAAAACGCTAAACTGAAACGTATGAATTTGTTTGTTGCATTAAACAACCCGCTTTGCTTTGTGCACCAGATCAGACTTGACAAACCAAGCAAATCTGCATTTCAAAGCCCGGCTTGTTACATATCTAATTACACGCAGGTAGAAAAGGGGTCAAGGAACCATGGCAACACCTGCTGCAGGCAGACATACTGTCGCCATGTTAGTGAACCTGGACTCAACAGCAACATCAGGAGAGAGTAAATACACCTTTTATTCAGAAGCTGAACGTAAGCAATATGAGGGAAAACAATAGAGACACAGAGAAACTACACGGGCATCCCTAGTCAAAAAAGGCAGGATTCCCAATGAAATTTCAATCATAATTTACTGCCAATCCTAAAAGTCTGAAAAGCAATTTTCTGTTTTGTTTGCTTCTTGGATTTAATTGGATTTCTTGCTACTGGACAGCAGGGTTATTAAAGTTAACTAAAACTACAGAATGCACTAAAATGCACTATATTTGAATGCATTATTAGTGATGCAAATTATAATGCATTCTATGATCTCATGAACAATTGCAACCATTATAGATTATAAATATTCTCTTCATTGTTACACCTTTAGAAAGCATAATGCATTAAAACAAGGAATCTGCAAATATTATAATGCATTTACCTTTGGTTACAATTACTAATGAAAAGATATGATGCATTATAATGCACTTTATGAATGCACATGAAGGCTTTAAGTAAAGTGTTTCAAAAACANATTTCAATCATAATTTACTGCCAATATTCTCTTCATTGTTACACCTTTAGAAAGCATAATGCATTAAAACAAGGAATCTGCAAATATTATAATGCATTTACCTTTGGTTACAATTACTAATGAAAAGATATGATGCATTATAATGCACTTTATGAATGCACATGAAGGCTTTAAGTAAAGTGTTTCAAAAACATCACTTGAAATGAAATAAAATGAAATATAACAAAACATTAAACTTAATTTACTTCAACTAGTTGTCAATGCAACGTTTCACATTTTCATCTAGCTTAACTTGATGTACTAAAATAACTAACACTAAAATAAAAATGATTAAAAAATATAGACATATTAATTACTAAAACATTAACTTAAATTAAAGTGAAAACAGAAAATATAAAAATAAAATTGGTTCAAAAATATTAATAAAACCTAAAACAGTGATAGTAAAATAACACTACTGGACAGTGATGTTATGATCATTTTAATCTGTTGGCATATTAATAATAATAATACAGAATCAAATTTAATATTATTTCTATTGTGGATTGCATCCTATTGGGAAAGTATTTTTGTTTTGTGTTCTATTGGAATCATGTCAAATAACAGACATTCCAATACACTGTAAAAACATTTTTATGATTTATTATTTCAACATTTTTTCTTTTGTGAAATCAACTTAGATAATTAATGTGGTTCAGATAACATAATATTTTGAGTTTCTGTTGATTAAATCAATCGCCTTCATTGTATTAACTCAAATTTTTAATTTCAGTGAACCACGTAACTTACTTTTTTAAGTTAAACCAACAATTCTTTTTTTACAGTGAATAATATAACAGACATTCCAAATGGAATTCTCTAGGACTAGGACTCAGTCATGACGGTCATAAAAAACATTTAAATAATTATTATTTGACTCTTTACTTCATCGCCAGCAGGTTTTAAGTGTTGTCGGTAACCTCCGATGAATAAACTAGACAAGAGGAGAACCATACAACTCCAGAACCTGACTGAACATGTTCTCCTATTACTCTGGAACAACACGATGCAGAAACAATCATATCCTGGCCAGCAGAAACGTTCTCTCTGATGGGTAATGCCTGTCATTTTAATGTCACCAACAGCAATGGCTTTTTGTGTGAAACATCAGAGATGAAGAGATTATAAACAAATCATGAGACGTCTCATTTCAGGCCTTTCAGTGACATTTTATCCTGTTGGTAATCGTTATAGTCCAACTGGGAACTTGTTTTTGTTTTGTTATCTGTTGGAATACTATGACAAATGTATGATTGGTTCTAAATCATAACACACACACACACACACACACAACCTTTAGGACTTTGATTAGGGGTGAATTGAAACACAATCTATTGATTAGGTCTACAAAAATCAATGTTGCATGTAAATAATGCATACCTCCAGAACGTTTACCTTCTCATATGTAGGTAACTTCTTTTCATTTTGTGCCCTGCTGGAATACTGTATAACGGTCCAATTATAACAAAAAATTCCATATGAATCCTGTACATAAACCTTTTTGACTAGAGATGAACTGGGAACACAATCAATCAGAAAAACTGAAATAATGCATACTTCTATTACGTTTACCTTCTCATTTGTTCTTTTTTTGCTCAGTTGGTAACTTCTGTTAGTTTTGTGCCCTGCTGGAATACTGTAAGAAAATCAGGATCCTTTAGGACAGACTCCAAACTATATGACAAAAATTCCAATGGGAATCCTGTACACAAACCTTTGGGATTTTGACATGGGATGAACCGAGAATACAATCAGTCAGTCAGTCAGGAGGGTCAAAAAAACAAATGTTGCACATAATCCTGTTCGTTTTGTAGTTTATATGCACAACTGTAGGGTTTCGAGTGTATAACCTCCAGCGAATAAAAAGTGCATTAGGCAACTCGAAATAAACGCGTCAATTCCAAGTTCAGCGTGATTGTCACTGCAAAACGGTTCCTTTGCTATTTGCTGCTCTCTTCTCCGGGGAATATGTCCTCGTAGGCGGGTGGCAACTCGCTGTGAAGCGGGTAAGAGAACGGGTACGAGTGATTAAGCTCCGGATTGGTGGGCGAATAGCCCGGGAGCTCCATGCACGGGTGGCCCCTGCTTTGCACCTCCCCGTCCGCCTCGTCCAGCGCGTGAAACACCCCCAGGTTGATGTAGGACACCGGCTGGAACTCCGTGACCGCGAAGTCGCGCTCCTCGTTCAGGATAATCCGCGCGCTCCGCCGCTGCGTCCGGCGTCTCCGGAGAATCCGCTCCGCTTGATAGCGCTTAATGATAACCAGGTTCATCAGCCCCAGGAGGCACTCCAGAGTGTTAAGTACGGTGGAGACCACCAGCCCCCGCTGGTACACCTTGAGCCCGTCGCACGCCGGGTTTACATCCACAGAGTCCAGGCAATAGTGCGCGTACTTCCTCTCCACCAGGGACACCGTGTCGCCATCCACCACCGCGCCCGAGAACGCCGTGAGGACCCCCAGAAGAAACACTAAGATCCCAAAGAGGAAGAAATTCGCACACCTGGGCTTGCCCCGGCAAAAGACCAGCGCCACCCCCATCAGCACCTGCCCGAGCGCCACCAGGATGCCCGAGTAGAACGCGCCGGCTGCGGTGCCCAGGTGGAAGTGCGCTCTCACCCTGGAGCCCACCGCGATGCATTTGAATCCCACGACCACGGTGCTCACGGCACACACGAAGAGCAGACTGCTGGAGACGATGGTGCACAGTCCTTTGCCACTCAGCTTCATTATAATCCTCCTCTGCCTCCTTCATCCTCCTTTGTCCTCCTCGTCAGCTCCTCTGGAAGCGCTGTCAGTTGGTGACATGACTCGCCGGTGGTTGCGCTTCGGTTCTAGGATCTCCGACTCGCTCTTATTAATTATGGATAGGCTCCTTCTGCGGTAACGGCCCCCTAAATCCAACCCAGAGGTTGTGGTTACCTTCATGACCCTGTCGCTCCATCCATCCAGTCCCCTAAGGCGATGAAGCGCATCCCTCGCGTTTGATGCTGGAGAGGGAAGTGTCCTCCTCCCTCTCTCGCCGCGCGTTCATGCAGCACTGAGACCGAACTTGAGCTGGAGGCTGGAGATCAGGGGAAAGCGATCCGACCCCCTACTGGTCTCACTTACCAACTACTGAATGTGTCAGAGGCTCGCACAGTGCTCCTCGTGATGTCACACTTCTAAATTACCGTCTCGGTTTAAATATAACAACGACAACAGCGTGTCATCATCATCATCATCATCAGGTGCTCCATATGCAGCGGATATATATAGGCTACTCATTGAAAATCTACACTCTAAAAATGCTGGGTTGAAAACAACCCAAGTTGGGTTGAAATTGGGTTGTTTTTTTTAACCCAGTGGTTGGGTTAAATGTTTGCCCCAACGTGCTGGGCAGTTTTATTTAACTCAACTGTTGTTTAAAATGACTATATTGCTGGCTTAAAATGAACCCAAAATATGTTGAAAATTAAAAATCAGACACATAATTACTAGGCAACAATAATAATCAAAAGGTGAACATTTATTAATAAACAAAAATTCATAAATGTTTATTGTTTAATTATTCATTACATTTTTAAATAAATGTTCATTTATTAACATACTAATAAATATTAATTTCCAACATAATTTGGGTTCATTTTAAGCAAGCAATATAGTCATTTTTTAAACAACCCAGCAGGTTGGGCAAACATTTAACCCAACTGCTGGGTCAAAACAACCCAATCGCTGGGTTTGCCCATTTTCAACCCAACTTGGGTGGTTTTTAAACCTGCATTTTTTTAAAGAGTAGGCTTTTTTCTTTTCCCATTTAAATTTCAATACCTTAAAGGGATATTTCACCCAAAAATGAAAATGTGATGTTTATCTGCTTACCCCCAGGGCATCCAAGATGTAGGTGACTTTGTTTCTTCAGTAGAACACAAATGATGATTTTTAACTCCAACCGTTGCGGTCTGTCAGTCGTATAATGCATGTAAATGGGAACTCCGTCTATAAGATTAAAAAAAACACGCACAGACAAATCAAAATTAAACCCTGCGGCTCATGACGGCACATTGATGTCCTAAGACACGAAACGATCAGTTTGTGCGAGAAACCGAACAGTATTTATATCATTTTTTACCTCTAAAACACCACTATGTCCAACTGCATTCAGCATCTGGTTAGTGAGGTCAAAAAACGCGTTCTGATGACGGAAGTGATGTCTCACGCTTATACTTCAATGAGTGCGACACATCACTGCCGTTGTGAGAGCGCGATCAGACCTCACTAAGCGAATGCTCAACGCAGTTGGACATAGTGGTGTTTTAGAGGTAAAAAATGATATAAACCGAACGTTTCATGTCTTAGGACATCAATGTGTCGTCACAAGCCGCAGGGTTTCATTTGGATTTGTCTGTGCGTGTTTTTTTTACTCTTATAGATGGAATTTCCATTAACATGCATTATACGACTGACAGACCGCAACGGTTAAAAATCATAATTTGTGTTCTACTGAAGAAACAAAGTCACCTACATCTTGGATTGCCCTGGGGGTAAGCAGATAAACATCACATTTTCATTTTTGGTGAACTATCCCTTTAAATACAACGTAAGTAAAAGCATCCACCAAATGCATAAATACAAATGTAAATCTAAAATTTTAAATAAAGAAAAGTTATGAACATTCTCAAAAATGAAACACGTTGGTTTTTCAATTCAACATTTCACTTGAATTGTTAGAAAAAATGTTAAATAAAAGCATTTACAGGGTTTTGGACCACAGATGTAAACGTTAATGCACAAATCAGGATCACAATTTTAAAATGCATAAAAGAAAAGTGTATATTTTACACTGAAAAAGGTGTAAAAATGAAGTGAGTTAATGCTTAAAGCAAAAGAAAAATACCTGCCAACGAGGTCAGAAAAATAACCTTAATTCAAAGGAAAAACAAGATTATTTTTTTAACTCATTGGTAGATATTTTTTCTTGTTTTAAGCATAAACATTTTTCCTTCCTCCAGAAAACAAGACTTAATATTTAAAATAATTTTGCTTCTCCAGTAAATGTATCTTGATTTAAGAATGTTTAGATATTTGTACTGGAAAACAAGACAGAAAGACTGAGGAAGAACATAATTTTTGCAGTGTAGTTGGTCAGCACCTTTTTAATCACTAGCTAATTAGATCTGTAGTGTGACGGGGAATTTTACGATTGAATTAGTGCAATATCAATGTAGTCTTTCAAATAATGTAAGGTCATTAGAGCTTTAAAATAGTTAAAGGGGTCATTAACTGCGTTGTTTTATAATGTTTCCTGGGGTGCACTTATAATGTTGGTATGATTTTTACATCAAAAACTGTCATAATTTAGAAATAAATGGCATTTTTCCTACCCTGATTTTAGCCTCTGATTTGAAGGGCTGCTGTGAGACTTCAGTGTTGTGATTGGCTGACATCTTTGAATATGAAGTAGCTAAGTATTACTCTCTCGAAAACGTTTAGCACGTTTTTACTATTACAGCTCTCAAGATTAACTAATCGTGAAAAGTGCTGCATTACAATTAGATCTATTGGCATTACATTTAGATCGTGGCGTGAAAGGTTGCAGTGATGAACACTGTAGTCGATCACAGACATGTTGTTGAGCTCATGAAAGCAGTGATCTCGTCATTATAACTCAATTTCTGCATACTAACGAATGCTTTCATCATCACTAACAGTGCAAACGCGATGTAACTAAGAGATTAATTTAATAAAACTTGGCGCGAGTCCAGAACTCAGTCACTGATAAACCTGCGCTGTTTGATAGACAGCTCCAGCGATTGTAAAGGGAGCCTTCTTTGATATAACTTTCAAATAAGTTAAAATGCAATGGAAAGCTACGGACAGTATGCAAACCATCTAAAGTGTTTTCATGTGGTTCAACCACATCTCTAATGCACCTGTTTGCAAAATGGGAAGAAAAAGTCACAAAGGCTGTATTTTTTCAAGCAGGACCTTTCAGAATGTTTGGGTGGATCTTCAGCGAGTCTCTGCATCACCTCTAAAAAAGTGTCTGATGTGCAGATGATTCATCTTTTACGGGCTCTTTAGAGCAGACGTGTCCCGCATGCGCAACCACACGCATCCTATTTTTGGGAGAGCCTTGTGTGTCGCAGCAAGTGATGCTGAAAGGTGTTTGATGGCAGTGGATTTTCATCTGCACACACCCCTGAGACGGAGCCGCAGACGGAAAATTGACTCTTTGTCTCATAAATGAGCATGTTGCACCAAATCCACATGAACACACTCTTCTCTGCTGGCTGCTGGAGTCGCATGATATGCTTTTACATCATATGGAGCAGAAAAACTACTATCAGCATTTGTTTTGTCTCCACAAAGCCAAGAATCAGAGCTTTCCAAATGAAAAGGAAAAAACATGTACAGTGCAGGAAAGTTTGGATTTTACAGCTAATTGGTTTGCAAGTTGTTAAAATTGTAATAATGCCATTGATAAATGACTGCAACTGCTGCAAAAAAAGATAGTTATTCTTGGTTACAGAAATCCTTCTGAATACATATTAAAGGGGCGTTTTTTTTAGTTTTTTGTTTTTTAAATCTTGATGTTGTTTTCGTGCTCTACTAGAACAGGTTTTCCTGCTTGAATGTTGATTATTTTCCTCATATTCTCCATTGTTGCAGCTCCTCTCTTCCCAGTCTGTCAGTAACGCTCTGTTTAGTTCCTGTCTCTATGAAGCCCCTCCTTCTGAAAAGCACAATGTGCTCTGATTGGTCGGCTGGAGCAGTGTGTTGTGATTGGACATTTGGGAAATGTCCCGCCCCTTACCATAAGTTTCAACACACAAACTAACTCAACCAGGCCCCGCCCCTTTATTCTGCATATGAATTATTTAAATGAGGAACATTGTGCAGAAAACTCGACTACAATGGAGGCGTTTCAGGGAGTTCAGAAACACTGATATAGAGAAGAACTCCCGCTGGAGGGACTTTTTCATGCTCAAACAGCAACATTACACACTAAAGAAAGATGAATGTGAAAAAAGCAGAACAGGTCCTCTTTAAAAGTAAATATGGTACTGATAGTCACAGCTTAAAGTTCATACGAAGTGATGTGAAGTTGAGAAGTGAAATTAGGACTGGCAATTTCAGGACTGGCTGATTCCCTCAAGCCCCTGCAGAGAGGAGGGCTGTTTCTCCATTCCCTGGAGAAAGCAGTTCATCAAGCCAATACATACACATTAAAACAGTGCAAATTATCCCCAAAAGCTCCAATCTGAACCATAGACTCTAACAATTATCTCCGTAATGCTGGTAATCACCGCAATTAAATGCTGTTCTGGGTGAGAGGCCGTTTCATGTCTGCACCTCATGCCGAGACCAAACACAACATTCAAGACTACGAAGAATCATGATTTATTTATTTATTTATTAACATGTCAGCAGTGAGACTATCTTCATGAAGAAACAACAAAAGTCATACAATTAACACAAGCTTTATAACACATTTAAGGTTAATAGACAGAAATTCTAAAACACATTCAGGTGATGCTTTTTTAATTAAACTGAATAAAACCATTGTCTATTGACATTAAAAACAGTGTAGTCCAGTTTAACAGTCAGTGTAGTTTGACCTTTAAATAAATAGCCTGTCTGTGTCTTCTATGACCTAAACGGCATAAAAACAACTTTATCATACCTAGGGAAAAAACCTTCTTACACTAGGATTTATTTCATGTAACTCATTCATCCCATTCCATCTGCCACGTTATTAATATAAGAGTTTATTACTGGTCTGAGATCAGAGGGTGGAATTTGACACTCTGAAATATTCATGTTGAGCGATGTCTGCTTTCTCGTTACCAGATAAAGCAATATAAACCCAGCAGAAAAAGATACTAAAGTTTTTCTTGCATAAAACATCAAGCTAATATACTTAGGTTATAATTATAGGGTGATCAGTCTTTACAGATTCAAGTACCTGAAGGCAGGATTTTGAGTCGGTGAATATTCAAGAAATTCAATGTCCTTTTTCTCTGTTTTCCAAAGCACGAGCTTCAGCTGTAAAGATAGAACTTTGTCCTGGGATTCGCATACACGAAGCATCATGAAAACGATCCCAGTGCAATTCCCAGGACACTGCATGTTGATGTTTTTTTTAAGCTAAAAAAAGATTGTTCTTATAGCAACTGATCTGGAAACATGGATTTTTTTGTGCAAGTTTCACACACTTAGTAGAGCAGAATATCCATCAGAAAAGTGCCGTTCCAGACCAGACTGAAGCCAGATCTGAATGTGAGTTTGCTACATGCACTACATGTTCTAGGTGATATCAGCCATTTAAATGCTTTTTTATATTTTTAACTCCCTTTAGTGTGTAATGTTGCTGTTTGAGCATGATAAAGTCCCTCCAGCAGGAGTTCTTCTCTATATCAGTGTTTCTGAACTCCCTGAAACGCCTCCATCTTGAGTTTTCTTCACAATATTCCTCATTTAAATAATTCATATGCAGAATAAAGGGGCGGGGCCTGGTTGAGTTAGTTAGTAGTGTGTTGAAACTGGCGGTTATGGTAAGGGGCGGGACGTTTCCCAAATGACCAATCACAACACACTGCTCCAGCCGACCAATCAGAGCACATTGTGCTTTTCAGAAGGAGGGGCTTCATAGAGACAGGAAATATGCACATGGAGATGATGGACATGAGTCACGCTTACCTGAACCTGTCCTGGCTCGCTTCTTACCACTACCATCTCATCCGAGTAAAGCTTCAAAGGACTAGGGTTATGTGTAGAGTACACTTCAAGCTTTTGGACAAGTTGTGAGCAATATCAAAAAATATCTTTCTGTTTCTTAGCATCAGTAAGCCAAGGCTTTGTCAACAGTTTTTTTCCCCCATTCCTTTGTCTGCCAGTTGGCCTGAAAAACAGATAAACCTGCTCCAAACAAGCTGTTTTATCATTTCTAACTTTTGTTTTCATATTAAATATCATCAAACTCTTGTCAGACTGACAAATACAACCCAAGGTCAAACAAAACAGAAAAAGACATTTAAATATAATACAAGACTTTTAAAAAAATTGAATTTATGAAAACAAACAGTCTGTGACTGATGAACTATACTACTGTAAAAAGTAATACACTATATCTGCTCAATAAAATTTGGCAACAGATTACAAGCAATATTATTTATTAACATTAGAATTAAGTTTTATTAAGTCAACCATTTAAAATGAGTAGAATTTAAGTAAAATTTAAACAAAAATATCAGAATAACAGACAGACGTCAAAGATGAATTTAAAACTCTTTATTTTTTATTGCCATCATTGAAGACACCTGATGATGATGATAAGCAGAATCACTGAAGGAAGAGAAACAAGAACTACAACTGACTTCAGCCACCGCCTTAGGTGAAATCAACCGAAAATACATTAAATCTCTCTTATTACTAACCAGACTGCCTTTATTTCTGTCAGTCTTCTACAGTTCATTTTGAGAATTAACAGAGGTTTAGATGTTGATGTATTATTGAAAATGTTTGGTCACCATTATGATGATCAGTGTTTATTTTAGTTGGGCAGTTTGACAGTAATACATAATTTTCTCCATCATACAATACGTTTTAAAATTAATTGCATGCCATTTATTAACACAAGCCATCCAATATTTAATATGATATTCAATCTCTCCTACTGCAGTGTGTAACAGTGTCTCACAGCAGCCGCAGAGCGAACGCTCAGAGTAACGTTGTAACATCATTTTCAACACACTCAAATGTATCTAATATGATAAACAGAGCTGCGTTACCTCATACTCATGACCGGAAAAGCGGAAGCGGCGCCGGCGACTGTGTCATAATAAAAGTCCCGCTGCTTGTGAGGCGTGTGTTGATCAATCGCTCCAGCTCCTCGTTCAGCTCCACAACACTCGCTCCTGCTCTGCTTCATATTACAGTAACGTTAATAATCACATCCATGAACATGATTTCTTCCCGACTCCAATCTCTTCTTTTGCACCGTCCGTTGAGATTGAGACCACATGTCCCAAGATTCCGCTCTAAAACATGGCGTCATCAAGCTACGCCTTTGTTTTGAATAGATTTCTAGAGACCTCTAGCGGACAAAATTATTACATATTGTACCTTTAAGTGATGGAAAAAGTGAGAAGAGCGAGCTCAGCAAAAGGCAGATTCGAACTCTGGAAGATCGAGTCAGACACTTCCATGCGTTACACTCCTTATGGCCTACGACACTGAAGATGTTCAGTGACACACGTCTTTTTAATCTTGTGTGGCCCAACCAGACATTGGTGGGTGGAGTTATTGTATATGCCAAGAAGACAGGCTATTTACACAAATAGACACAACGATTAAGGGTTCTGTCTGTTTCTCACACAAAGCTATCATATAAATTGATAAGATTTGAAATATGACAAACAGACTATTTTTTATTATATCTGAATGGTGCTTTTTGTGTCAATTTAACCTGGAAAACTTCAGTCCCCATTTATTATAATTGCATGGGAACGAGTGAACAGAACAATTCTGTGTAAAGTGTTCACTTCTCTTCTCCGGCACAGACGCTCATTGGCAGCACCGGCAGATCTAAGAAATCCCAGGAGAAACAAACAGGAAGCCGGAGACACATAAGTGCCAAATAACTTAACAACAGCAATCTCACTGCTCAAAATCAGGAGGACTCAAACTGGATGCATGCCTTAAAAGCGGAATTAAATGAAAAAGACTACGGTGTCTGGTGGCACGAACACATCAGGTGCTTTAGACATATTTAGGGTATGAAATGCTGTATGAAAAAAAAATATATAACAAATTTAAGTAGATAAGTGAGTGGTGTTTGCTAATACAGAACTCTGCAGCAATGTTTCCAGGACACTTCTGTGTGATCAAAGTGGTTTTTACATTATATTTAATGATTTAGCAGATGCTTCATCCAAAGTAACTTACAGATGAGGATCATCAAAAGCAATTTATCACACAAGAGCCAACAATACTCACTATTGCTAACGTTCCCATTAAGTTATAAAAATGATATTTCTGAATGTTCTCTGAACGTTCAAAACATCCAGTTTTTTGATTGTTTTTAGAATGTTTTTTCTTGGTTATTTGAACGTTAAGGGAACATTCCATTTCATCATTTTGCAAACATTATTGTTACTTTTGAATGTTCTCGGAATGTTCTGAAACGAGCGGTATCATTTAAAAACGTCCATTACATTATTAAAGACCAGGGGCCTCATTTATAAAATGTTGCGCAGAAACCGTCCTAAAATCATTTCTCAGATGTGCGTATACGTGTGATTCATAGAATGAACGTACACACAGAAAACGAGCATATGCCTCTCTTTCAGATGTGAAATCTATAAATTGCAAATGATCTTGAACTAAATGGTTTCTGTTCTCCGCTACACCTAATTAATGTCATTTACATATAAAAGATCACCAGTCATCGTCCAAATCCTAAGCAAGCTGTAAGAATAGCTTAGATTTCCAAAAACCTGGAGTAATCTGACCAGGAAAAGTGCGTACGTCCGTTTTCCACATCAAAGACCATTTTCATAAATATGAGCGTTGCCGTAGACTTAAGCGTACACACACTCTAAGATCAAATCTGTGCAGATGCACGCTTAATAAATAAGGCCCAAAATAATTTTGAACTAACATTACTGGAAGAACATTTGTTCATAACTTTGAGAGAACCTTAGCTAAAGTTCTGAGAACGTTCACAGTCAACTTTCATTGTAAAGTAACAAATACTCTTTCATATTTCATGTTTGGAGCTCAAACATGCAGGATGAATTACATGTCAAAATTTAATAATGTATGTTAGGGGTTTGTTCGAATCACTTATTTTCAATAATAACAGCAATGCTTTACTTAGCAAACAATACTAATTATAGACATAATCTTGTTTTCCTTGTGTCTTACCATGTCTTATCCAAAGCAATTATGTGCAGTTTATCTAGGCTTTGTTATTAACAAATTCACTCTCTCAAAAGTAGCAACAACGACTCATTCCCTCCATGACACACACTCATTGGATCTGACAGCGATGAGTCAACCAGAAGGTCAAGCCACAATGAAAGCAGAATGCATTTTATATTGACTAACTGTTTGGACTAATTATATTACAGTGACATGTGACTCACACAGGAGGGAGAGAAGAGACAACTTGACCTCCATATTAAACACAAATCAGAGATGTTATATTCTGAACACAAGACTACAGCTCTCGTCCAAGGTAAGTGTTATTATGTGCCACTTGCAGCAAAAAACAGAATATCAAAAATACAAGACTGAACACACACCCAAAGCGCGGACACAGAAAGCAGCCTCTAATACTGAATAGTGCGCGATACTGAACTGAGTTCTCTACCACGTCTTTTTGCACTTGAACAGACAAATACACAAATAAACACATAAAAACTCATGTGTTCCGTGCAGCTCTTAAAGTGACAGCAGCCTAATATTCCTGCTGCCGTCTTTATAATAATGTTAATCAAACAACAAAATACAATGAGAAAATTAACTCTGTGTTCTTGACTGAATAATGTTTTTAACTATATTTGCAATGTATATTTTATATTTTGCAGTGTTATTTTACATTTGATTGCAGTTTCTGTACCTGAATACCTGAAAATCTTAAAACAGTTTATTTAATTCGCATCTTTGTTCAGTTGTATTTATTTGTGCAATTGCTAATTTGTTCTTTTTAATTACTAAGTGTTTACTTGTCTTTAATAATGCTTTAATTATGTATTTTTAAACCATAGGCAAAAGTTCTGTTTAGCCAGCTACAATGAAATGTTTTGCAAAAAGACTTAGAATAAATGTGAATGATATCCAAGTTGTTGTTCTTGTTTTTTTTTACCTTATTGGACTCGAAATTAGGAATCGGAATCAGAATCATTAAAATACCCAACCCTATACACATGTGCAAAGAATTAAAAACTAAAACACTGATCCGAATAACGCAACATCAACATAAAAATAACTTAAGAACCATTTTTACATCCAAAGTGGTGATCTTAAAATCTATATAAAAATGAAAATTAATCACCCTCACGTTGTTCCAAACCTGTATGACTTTCTTTCTGCTGTAGAGCACAAAAGAAGAAATCTTGAAGAGTGTTGGGAATCAAACATTTGTGCCATTGACTTCCATTGTATGGAAGATATTTCTCAAAATAAGATATTGTCAAAACAAGAGACATTTTAAGTTATTTTCTATTTCTTCAGAAAAGCATCATGCACTGGTTGCTCAAACACACTGGCGCCCACTAACTTCCACTGTACAGAAGTGGAAAACCATCTTAAACTGGTTTTAGACACTAAAACACTGATCTGAAGAACCCACGATGCAACATCAAGTACTTTTTAATGTCCGAACACATAAAAACCAACTCAAGGACCCTATACACTCAAAGTAGTGATCTTAAAGTGATAGTCAAATCTTTATTTTTGTTCTCTCCAACACAGAAGACATTTTGAAGAACCCAATGGAGCCCAATGACTTCCATTGCATGGACAAAAACATTTCTCAAAAAATATATTCTTTACTATTCCACAAAAGAAAGCAAGTCTTGTCCAAAGTGTGTACATGTTTTTGCTGTTCTTGTTGCATTTACACGGCTTTAACCAGCAGATGTCCTCAGCAGGCTATGTTTGGAGTGAATAGCTAGTGTAATCGATCTGATCTAACA
The DNA here is from genome assembly GCA_003731715.1 of Anabarilius grahami. Lineage (NCBI taxonomy): Eukaryota > Metazoa > Chordata > Actinopteri > Cypriniformes > Xenocyprididae > Anabarilius > Anabarilius grahami. Next base: position 2,039,034 of record RJVU01052173.1, read on the forward strand.
GTGAATTTAGCTGACGAAGTCAATATAGTGGAATAAAAACAACACTTAGTCTTTTTCACAGCAACTTCAAAGGAAGCAAGCTAGCCTGGCATAATGATCTCGCCATTTATTATGAGGGTATGACTGATTGTTTTATTTTCTTTAAAGTATCCTTGAAAAGGGGGTTTTACTTGTCAAACTATGGTAAGTCAAAGTTCTTTGTGTAACTGGGCCTTTACTGTACATCCTAAATGTTGCATTAACTTTCACATATTCATGTCAGACCAGCTACAATGTGGCCTCACATCTTCCCATTCCAAACTGACTTTCATCTCCGTCAGCAGGGCTTTATGTTCTATTAGTATTCTCTCCCTGAGCTCGACAACAGATAAAGGTTCACCTGCCCACCAACAGCTGCATTTGATGCTTGAGATCTCATTCATGCACACACAGACATGACTTTATGATCAAGCAACTTTTACCCCAGTGTCGCCTAGCAACCATCATCAAGTATCAAAGTTTAGCGTGAGAAGGACAAATAAAAAACTATGCAGTTGCTTGGTTTGCTTAGCACAGATATTTCATGGGGAGAAAAGGCAGCTGAGTGCGTGCACACCTGTGAGGCAGCAGGGCAGGTGATGAGCTGTCTGACCTCTGGCGTCACTGTATGCGTCGGGATGCAGGTCTCGGCACGGGCTGCAATTAATAATGGATGGATGTTATTTACGCACAGAACGGCACAAGGCATTTCCCCCGGACCTCCTCTGATGAGTTTCTGCCTCATTTAGGATCATGTTCCTGGCGTTTCCCGCGGGAACTCTTTAAAGCTGGCTGAGATATGCCTCGCTTTCTCTCGTTCTCATTCAGATGGCTTCTTTTCTGCTGCATTGTATTGCTGGATGGAAAGGTTATGAAACAGAGCATGAAATCCAGCTGCACATGTTGTCACCTCACACAAATGACTGTAAAATCCTGTCATGGCGTACTTGCAAATTGAGGATTTACCGTGCAGAATTGGTATTAGAAACACTGGGGTCTGATGAGACGTGATTAACGTGGATTTGTTCTTCATTAAAATTCTGCGGCCCTGCGGTCCCGTGTCAGGTTCTGATAAAGGCCGCGTGGGACTTGGAAGGGTGATATATTTGATCTCATTCCATCCAGCTTTGTTTAACCGAGGTTTTCGTCTGCTGTAATGGATGCCTGTTTTTCAGAATCAGCCACAATGACTGGAGTAGTTGAGAAGTTACAATCTGTGCTTAACGTCAAAAGCCAGGGGGTGTGTTTAAAAATGGCATACTATTCTTTGAAAGAAAGTATGGATGGAAGCATTGACAAACAGAAATCTGCTTGGAAATTACAGCTCCTGTATAGATCGTTTCTCGTCACACCCAACAATTTTTAGAGCCGTGTGAACAAGTCGTACAAGTTTTGATTTTGATTGGACAGTCACGTTTCCATACCATGCTGTTATTCCATATCTTATCAAACTCTCACAAACAGACTGATAAAACAAAAGTAAAATCTTCTGATTTACCCCAAATATTTTTAACCTTTTATAGCTTTTGCTGCAACCTAGAACACAGACTGTCAATGTGGGAGGACCAACATAATGAACTGTCAATATAAACGCCCAAGTATTTATATGATGAAACCTGTTCAATAATATTTCCATGTATTATTACAGGGCTATGGTCCCCCACAGATCTGGGGTCGAAGATCATCTCAACAGTCTTTTTTCCATTTAAAATCAAGGAATTATCATCACACCATCCAACAAACCTCGAAACTTCATCAAAATACTGCAGAGGTGTGGTGTTCCTGTACAATAAACTCAATATTGCTGTATCATCTGAGAATTTGATTAAAAAGTTGTTATCCTGACATGACACACACTCATAAGTATATAACGTAAACAAGATGGGTGAACTAACACAACCTTGCGGGGCCCCTGTATTAATTGTTTTTGACCTCCGAATAAGAGTTGTTAATCCTGACCTGTTGTGTACGGTTTGTTAAAAAAAAGAGTAAAACCACTTAATACAAAAGGGGTTCACGTTCAACTCTGTCAGCTTCCTAATCAATATGTTAGTTTGGAGTGTATTAAATGCCGGACTAAAATCTGTAAAAAATAAACGTGCATATGCTTGAGTATCTTCTAAATCAGTGAATCTCAACCTTTTTTGAGTAATGGACCCCCGTCATATTTGGAACCATTCTCAAGGACCCCAGAATAAAATTGGCTCATTGATATCATTAATGTCTTTGTGACAAACAAATGAAATCAAGTGTAATTTACTACTACATTAGCTGACTTGTCCTATATTCATATAGTCAGTTATATTATACACATATTATCTTCTTTTATGGGAACATGTCAAATGTCAAAATATAAAAAATAAAAAAAAATCATTCAGATATTTTATAAGGACCCCCTGGCATTATGTCAAGGACCACTAGGGGTCCATGGACCCCTGGTTGAGAAACACTCTTCTAAATGTCTTCTCACCAAGTGAGTGATACAATTAATGGCATCCTCGGTGCCCCGTCCGGCCTTATAAGCGAACTGAAAGGGGTCAGGGCTGATTTAAACTCATACTTTAAAATATTTACTACAAATTTTTCAAAACATTTCATAACGTTTGAAGTCAAAGCCACAGGTCTAAAATCACAGTTCTCCACTGGACAATTTTTCTTGGGAACTGGCATGATTATAGATTTTTTCCACAAGGAAGGGATGCTATGCAAATCTAAAGATCTCTGAAAAATAGGATAAAATGCTGAAGTAAGTTCATAGGCACAAGTGTTTAGCAAGAAGGCAGAAATTCCATCTGGACCTGGAGATTTTTTTGTATATATACCTATTTTGTATATAAATAAAGACCTTTTTAACGAAATCTGATTTCTGTCCCTACATTGACTGATGCAACTGACACTTTGATGCTTTAAAAAGGTCATAAAGAGATCATAAAACTAGTAGTTTAGCGGTTTAGTTGCAAAATACTACTAAATAGTTCAGAATATATACGGCACAGAATGCTTATATTTCCATTCTGAACAGAACACAGCCATGGAGGTAATAAAAGTAAAGAAAAGAATAAGCTTGAATTAAAAGGAGTGTTCAAAGCCCTAAAAAAGAAAATTAAAAAGACAGAACAACATCTACACCTGTAAAGCGAATAGGGCCAAATAGCCACCTTGCCTCTGATATCTCGTCGAACACCAAAAATCATCCAACCGCATCTAAACCTCATTCTTTTCAAGTTTGCCTGAGTGAGGATGCAGCCAAGTTCAAAGAAAAGTTACCTTTCCGCGAGCTCCCGTCCTGCTCTGTATTCCACAGCTCTCTCTGCATCATTTGGGAGGCATTGTTTTCTTCTTGTGGACAGTCGATTTCCAGATCCCGTCTGCATCTGGAAATGAGATACAATCCTCTTTTCTCACACTATTGTGCATCTCAATTAAGAGCTCTGGTCTAAGCACACTCGCTTGGCAAAGAAGAGCCACCTTGACCGCTCTTTTCTTTCCTTTCATAAAGAGGTGTCTAGAATTTGCAGTGAAAATGTTTTCCAGTATTGCTCTTGTGACCTTAAATTGCAGCATTAAATGAAACCAACACAGAACTCATGTGTGCTTAAACTCTGAAATACTAATGTCAAAATCAGGCAGTGAGTGTGCAAAGTTAACACATCAAACCAAAGATTAAACTGAGGTCAACTCAAATAAATATCTAAAGGAAACTGACTGAAGATATTTTATTAAAAGCTTTAAAGTTGTATTTTAAGCTGCAACATGTATATACTCTAAATACTCTATCTTCAGCTAAGGCCTTGTTCACACCTGGTATTAAGATGCGATTTTGGTCGATTGGATCACAAGTGGATGACGCTAAATACAGGTGTAAACGGGCTCTAAAACGTTTTGAGCTTGTCCACTTTCGACCACTTCCAGAGGCAGTTGAAAACGCATTTGCCCGGATTGCTTTCGTAGTGTAGATGCTCATGTGGTCGAATGTGTTTGAACAGCCACAAAAAAACATCTACTCTCCTCCTACTGACCAAACGTGTAAACTTTATGGGAAGTGTGCTAGTAAGATGGGATTTAAATTTTGTCGGCTGAAGACCCAATTTTGGTTTGAAGATGAAAAACGTACCAAGCACAATGTTCTCTCGCCATTCCTGATTTCTAACACGCATTCACCGCGTTCGACTGGCGGAAATTAAAGAATGTGTTTTTCTTATCGTCTCCGGTCGCGTTCATATGTAAATTGTGTGAGCTTATTTCGTCCATTAGATTGAAAGTTCTGAAAAAATCCATACATTTACCCGCCCACAGACCCTCCCCTCGAAGACATCAGGACAGAAGTGGTTGAAAGTGAACAAAAGAGACTTAGATTAAAGCACCAGGTGCAAAAGGGAATGTTTCTCTTTCGTCTACTTGTGATCCGATCAACCAAAACGCATCTTAATACCAGGTGTAAACAGGGCCAAAGAGATTTGCACTCAAAAGTAGTCCAACCCCGAATTGAATCACCAACAAGATCGTGCTCTTGCAAACTCTAACTCAAACTTTTAGGGAAAATGTTTTTAAATAAAGACTGAAAGAGTTGTTAAAGCTTAGTGATGGTGATGTTGAAGTCACATAACCGTGGTGTAGTTCGTTTACAGCCTACGTTTAGTGATTATCTTCTAGCGATTGTATTTAGGCTTCAAAAATTCATACGATTTTTTGCAATAATCCAAAAGCCAATGGAAAAATCCTATTGGATTTTGGTCGAAGGAACCAGGGTGATGCTGACTTCTGGTCCGGCCTACAAAAATACATCATCATAGTGCTGATTCAATACTGTAATGTTCTAATGCTACAGCGAGGAGGTCTCATTGCCAGGAGCTCTGCGCCATAAACACTTCAGATCCCGCCACGGGGCTCTTCATCACACGAGTGCCCTTGAACGAGGATCATTACCCCCTTGTACTTTAGGGAAGCTTGTCCTGATCTGACCCCGGTCTCTGCGCGCAGATGTCTGCTGGGTAGAGTAAGTACGGCCTGTGCTTAGTAACAAAAATGACTCATCATAGCAAACAGTAGCTTCAGTTAATGAAGTAGAAATACTCTTCATAGGAAGCCATAAAGGACAGACTTTCTCATATCTGTACTGTCCAAACAGCAAAGCAATAAGCTGCTCTTGACAGTGAGGGTTTAAATGTACAACAAAACACTAAAAATTATGTTTTAGAATGATTAGATTTGTCTCTGGTCTTGATATCAAAAACAGTTATCACTAGGCTTTACAATCAATCGTGTAAACGGCGTAAGGAGCGATTGGACAGCGATTAAAATCATTGGTCATGGCCACTGTCTCTGGAAATGAATGATTCTTGGTAAAAACAAATGACTTTAGGTCTGTGCAAATGGCTGTCAGTGTGAACACCTTTAGAAATCATTTATTTATTGGGCAAAGATAAGGATTTGTTCCCCATTACCCCTGGTAATGTACACAGCTTAATTGTTCTTGGAGTAAATTTAACTGTGTGAAGAACTGAAACCTTACAGTCTTTCCTTGATAAAATAATGTTTAAGGCAGTGGAGTTTAGTCAGCTTATTAATCATAACTAGAGTAACACTCAAGTTCACCGTTAAAAAGTTTGCGGTCGGTAAGTTTTTTGGATGTTTTTGAATGTTCTGCTCACCAAGACTGCATTTATTTGATCAAAAATACAGTAAAAACTATTTTGTGAAATGTTATTCAAATTTAAAGCAGCTGTTTTCTATTTGCATACACTGTCAAATGTAATTTATTCAAGTGATAAAAGCTGAATTTTCAGCATCATTACTCCAGTCTTCAGTGTCACATGATCCTTCAGAAATCATTCTGATATGATGATTTATTATCAATGTTGGAAACAGTTGTGCTGCTTAATAATTTTGTGAAAACCATGATGCATTTTTTCAGGATTCTTTGATGCATAGAAAGTTAAAAAGAACAGCATGTATTTGAAACAGAAATCTTTTAACATTATAAAATCTTACTGACCCCAAACTTTTGAACAGTAGTGTACATATAAACGTAAATTGTTAAGCATGTTCGTAGATGTATAAAATAAATTTTACAAAAGCTTAGGCGTCACGTTAGTCATCTATCTTCTAAAAATGATACTGAAACCTTCCCATAAATCACTACAGGCGACGCTTTCAAACATGACAACTTTTTTCTTGTAACAAGACCGTTACAAGATCCTCATTTCAACCAGGAAATGCAAGACAAAGAAAATCAAAGTCATTCAGCATTACTCATTATTATTTCTGAACATACAAAAAGCGTGTACAGTCACTGTCTGAGCAGAGTTTGGTAACACAGACCAGAAGATGCTTTGGCAAGAAAAGCTTCGGACTACACCTGAAGCATGTCAGTTATGTATTTGCTTTAATAAATGACACTTTTGACCGCTGAAAAAAACAAACTCTAGTCTAAAACATGAGTATGACTGGTATGATTTGCTGCCAAACTCCCAAAGCCCATTTCATCCACTGTAAGGTAACTGTACAGCTCACTCGAAGAGCGTTTAAGCATATGGCTACTTGGAGTTTTATGCCGTTCGGACTTGCAAGCACTTCTGTTAAAGCGTGGCTGTGCACACGCGCACACACATACAAAGGTAAAGAGTCTATCGTGTCTCAGTATTTCTTCTTCCTCCCTCTAAGCAAGTGTCCAGATCTGCGCTTCTCCTCAGGGATCACTGGGCTCCACGTCGGGCTGCTGGGAGGAGGGAGGAGGCGGGTCAGAAGAGGAGGGGACGCGGTCACCTGAGCCATATGTGTTCTGGAGAGAGCGGGACACGTAATTCCAGTATTCCCTTCTAATGGTGTCCTTCTCCTCGGCCAGGAACTTACAGAGCTAAAAAACACAAACGGGTGTAATTGTGAGCAGCACAAAATCAAGGCCTTTCATCCTAGAGATGTATCAGGACACTACGCAGGCTGGAAACCAGGATTCTGACGAGAAGATTCCAAACACATGGAATTTAAACTCTAAGGCATTGAGTGAACGCTGTACATATTTCAGACTGTAAAACAACAGGGGAGAAGAAGTCTAAATGCAGCTCTGACATTTTCCCACGTAACGAGCGCCTGCGTACAGCAGTGAGACTGCCGGCTCCCTCTGAGCAGCAGTAAAAGCCAGTTCAGACCTTATGAAAGGAAATCTGCTGGTTACGCTCATCAATATTCTGCACTTCACAGTCTCATGGAAAGGTCAGCGGTCTGAGTTTCGCTATCTCGACCTGATGAGGAATTCTCCAGAAACATGAGCAGAATCCTTTCTAGAACCTTTCAGGAATTGTGAAGCTTCCACTATAGAATCACTCAGAACCATTCTAGAACTGTTGTGAGGGTTCCACTGTAGAAACCATCACAAATATTGTATACCTGTGTGAGGGCTCCACTATAGAACCCATCAGAACCATTCTAGAACTGTTGTGAGGGTTCCACAGAAGAACCCCTCAGAACCAATGTATAACTATTCAAAAGGGTTCCACTATAAAAACCATCACGAATATTCTATAACTGTGTGAGGGTTCCACTATAGAACCCATCAGAACCATTCTAAAACTGTTCAGAGGGTTCCACTATAGAAACTATCACAAATATTCTATAACTGTGTGAGGGTTCCACAGAAGAACCCCTTAGAAACATTTTAGAACTATTGTAAAAGGTTTACTGTAGAAATGATCACAAATATTCTAGAACTGTGTGAGGGTTCCACAGAAGAACCCCCAGAACCATTTTAGAACTATTCTGAGGGTTACACTACAGAAACCATCACAAATATTATAGAATTGTGTGATGGTTCCACAAAAGAACCAATCAGAACCATATTAGAACTATTGTAAAAAATGTCACGGTATAAACCATCACAAATATTTTATAGCCTAACTATGTGAGGGTTCCACTATAGAACCCCTCAGAACCATTCTAGAACTGTTGTGAGGGTTCCACTGTAGAAACTATCACAAATATTCAAGAACCCTGTGAGGTTTTCACAGTCGAACCCCTCAGAACCATTTTATAACTATTTTGAGGGCTCCACTATAGAACCCATCATGAATATTCTGTAACTGTGTGAGGGTTCCACAGAAGAACCCCTCAGAAACATTTTAGAACTATTGTAAAAGGTTTACTGTAGAAACCATCGCAAATATTCTACAACTATGAGAGGGTTCCACTATAGAAACCGTCACAAATATTCTAGAACTGTTGTGAGGGCTCCACTATAGAACCCATCATGAATATTCTGTAACTGTGTGAGGGTTCCACAGAAGAACCCCTCAGAAACATTTTAGAACTATTGTAAAAGGTTTACTGTAGAAACCATCGCAAATACTCTAGAACTGTGTGAGGGTTCCACAGAAGAACCCCTCAGAACCATTTTAGAACTATTGTAAAAGGTTTACTGTAGAAACCATCGCAAATACTCTAGAACTGTGTGAGGGTTCCACAGAAGAACCCCTCAGAACCAATTTATAACTATTCTGAGGGTTCCACTATAGAAACCATCACGAATATTCAATAACTTTGTGAGGGTTCCACTATAGAAACCGTCAGAACTATTCTAGAACTATTTTGAGGGCTCCACTATAGAAACCATCACAAATACTCTAGAACTGTGTGAGGGTTCCACAGAAGAACCCCTCAGAACCAATATATAACTATTCTGAGGGTCCCACTATAGAAACCATTACGAATATTCAATAACTATGTGAGGGTTCCACTATAGAACCCATCAGAACCATTCTAAAACTGTTCAGAGGGTTCCACTATAGAAACCATCATGAATATTCTATAACTGTGTGAGGGTTCCACAGAAGAACCCCCAGAACCATTTTAGAACTATTCTGAGGGTTACACTACAGAAACCACCACAAATATTATAGAATTGTGTGATGGTTCCACAAAAAAACCAATCAGAACCATATTAGAACTATTGTAAAAAATTTCACGGTATAAACCATCACAAATATTTTATAGCCTAACTATGTGAGGGTTCCACTATAGAACCCCTCAGAACCATTCTAGAACTACTGTAAAAGTTTCACTGTAGAAACAGTCACAAATATTTGAGAACTGTGTGAGGGTTCCACAAAAGAACCAATCTAGAACTGTTTGAGGGTTACATCAAATAATCATTTAGAATCTTTCTAGAACCATGTGAGAGTTCCAATGTACAATTTTTTAGAATCATGAAAAATCCTTTCTATATCCACTCTTCAACTGCGAGGACTTTATGATAGAGTGTTCCAAAATAAAATTGGTTCTACAATCGTGAGGACTCAGTAAGAAAATACAATCAGTTCTAGAACTATGCAATTCATCGAATACCACCCACTCCACATTACTATAAAGTTTCATTTTTGTCTCGGCACAGAAGAACTATCCATTTCATATCCGTGGATATTTTTCCTCTGAACACTTTCATATTCCTCATCTCATATGCTTGTGATTCTGACTGCAGCTGAAAGGTTGAACCAGCTTTTTTTAAACACATACACATGCACATGGCCTCAATTTCAAAACAGAAAATCATTTTCAACTCCATCATCAGGATGAGAAACCCACAGCAAAGAAATCTCATTAACCTCAACGCAGACAACATCCGCACATTTGCAGAGGAAAACACAAGGCCTGTCACGGAGAAATACTCAAGAGACGAATAATACTTTCTCTGTTCCGACTTTCCTTTCTTCGTGGAGCAGACAAGCTCTTTGACGTGCGGAGACAGCCATGTAATGTTTTATATGCATTTAGTTTACTGAAATGGAACCACAGATCAATAATTAATTAACATCTATTAAAGGTGTGTTGAGTTAATATTTAAAGACCAGGGCTTTCAGCTAAAGACAGAATTCCAAAAGTCTCTAATTACCTTAATCATTGTACGTGGATGATGTCTAGTGTTTTGTACGAACCACCAAACTGTGAAATATTCAACAGATTCTATAAAATATAGATATCCGTGAGTGAACCTGAATGCTACAAGAGATGAAACATAATCACAACACTCTAAGAAGTAATTCAGACCTGTTAACTTAAATAAATGCATGGTTGCAAGTAAAAAATTCTAATTTATATTTAATTTTTTTGCGCAATCAACTTAAAAAATTTGTGTTTATGCTACAAATTAAGTTCCTCTAACTCAGTTTAGCTTGTCGGTAGAACGTAAATTCACTCAAAGTTGTCATAACTCAAAAAAAATGATACAAACTGTTGCGTTATTTATATTTGTTGAGCCAACATCATTTTTTAGAGTGTACACCAATGGATAAAACCACATTCTTTATGAAAAAGGTTTATATGTGATATGGACTAATTCAATATTTATGATGAAAAACTCAGTTTTTATAGTAATGTTGCACTCAGGCACATTATGTACATTTTGCAACAGCAGTTTTGCATCAATGATAAGCTTTGATGGTTATTCAACGATAAAGCAGCTACAGTGGTATGCGAAAGTTTGGGAACCCCTTGCAGAATCTGTGAAAATGTGAATAATTTTAACAAAATGAGAGATCATACAAAATGCATGTTATTTTTTATTTAGTACTGTCCTGAGTAAGATATTTTACATAAAAGATGTTTACATATAATCCACAAGACAAAAAAGTAGCTGAATTTAATAAAATTATCTCCGTTCAAGAGTGTGTGAACCCTTGATTCTCAACACTGTGTGTGGTTACCTGATGATCCACGACTGTTTGTGTGTTTTGTGATGTTGTTCATGAGTCTCTTGTTTGTTCTGAGCAGTTAAACTGAACTCTGTTCTTCAGAAAAATCCTCCAGCTCCTGCAGATTCTTCAGTTTGAGGATTTTTTGCATATTTGAACCCTTTACAACAGTGACTGTATGATTTTGAGATTCATCTTTTCACACTGAGGACAACTGAGGGACTCAAACACAACTATTAAAAAAGGTTCAAACATTCACTGATGCTCCAGAAGGAAACACGATGCATTAAGAGTCGGGGGGTGAAAACTTTTTGAATTTAAAGATCAAGGTAAATTGTACTTAATTTTTCTTCCGGGAAACATGCAAGTATCTTCTGTTGCTTCCGAAGGGAAGTACTAAATGAAAAAAAAATTATTTCAACAAAATAAGAAAAATTTTGACTTCTTCATCCTGTTCAAAAGTTTTCACCCCCCGACTCTTAATGCATCGTGTTTCCTTCTGGAGCATCAGTGAATGTTTGAACCTTTTTTAATAGTTGTGTTTGAGTCCCTCAGTTGTCCTCAGTGTGAAAAGATGAATCTCAAAATCATACAGTCACTGCTGGAAAGGGTTCAAATATGCAAAAAATGCTTGAAAACTGAAGAATCTGCAGGACATGGAGGATTTTTCTGAAGAACAGAGTTCAGTTTAACTGCTCAGAACAAACAAGAGACTCATGAACAACATCACAAAACACACAAACAGTCGTGGATCATCAGGTAACCACACACAGTGTTGAGAATCAAGGGTTCCCAAACTCTTGAACGGAGATATTTTATTAAATTCAGCTACTTTTTTGTCTTGTGGATTATATGTAAACATCTTTTATGTAAAATATCTTACTCAGGACAGTACTAAATAAAAAATAACATGCATTTTGTATGATCTCTCTTATTTTGTTAAAATTATTCACATTTTCACAGATTCTGCAAGGGGTTCCCAAACTTTCGCACACCACTGTATTTGCAGTGGCTACACACACAAAATGGAAACTTGCTCGCTGTGAAGTTTACATGCACATGTAAACACTGCCCTTGTTTTCTGTATGTGTGAAGTCACAGCTCACCTCCAAGGCCTTGTTGAGTGCCTCGTGCTGGTCATGGCTGGAGTTGTTGGTCTCCAGAGCGTCTTCATAGAGGTCGACCAGGAAGGCGGCGAGATATGGAGAACTGCACGTGTCCTGAAGCTCTTTCACCTGCTCCAGCAGTCCAGGATACGAGGACAGACCACCATCCTGTAGGATCCTGAGTCACAGAACCGACACATACATCATGATGCTCTGAGATAAATCAAAATAAACACGCAATGTTTAAAGTCATGCAAAAAACGGTATTTATGTATTTCCAATTATGAGCAATAGTAATGCTTGCCTTGGCAAACACTATTAATGATCCATGTTGTGCTTTGTCCGTATATTTTTACATTCAAGTGAAAACTGTTTATATTCTTCTGTTAATGGTGATCATCTGCCATCTGCTGGTTGTATGTATGAAAGAGAAAGCAGATGAATTTGTAGCACTCACCCTTTTATATAGTTCCAAGCGCTCTCGTTGTGAGGAGCTTTCTTTATTTGTTTCAGTGTGTACCTAAAGACAGAGAGAGGCGTTGCATGGTTTTAATTGGCCATTTTTACGTACCAGTAACAAATAATAGTCTTTACATATGAATTCTGCAGAAGTTGTTGTTTTAAAAGCAGGTGGAACCAAATAAACATTCACACTTTGCAGTATTTGTTTGGAGAGTAACCACACTTGCGTCTTCTTCAAACAAGCAGCTTTAAAGGGTTAGTTCACCCAAAAATGAAAATAATGCCATTTATTACTCACCCTCATGTCGTTCTACACCCGTAAGACCTTCGTTCATCTTCAGAACACAAATTAAGATATTGTTGATTAAAATCCGATGGCTCAGTGAGGCCTCTATAGACAGCAATGCCATTGTAAATCTCAAGATCCATAAAGGTACTAAAAACGTATTTAAAACAGTTCATGTGAGTTCAGTGGTTCTACCTTAATATTTTAAAGCGACGAGAATACTTTGTGCACCAGAAAAACTAAATAACGACTTTTCAACAATATAGTGATGGGCCGATTTCAAAACACTGCTTCGGAGTTTTACGAATTGAATCAGTGATTCGGATCTCCTATCAAACGGCTAAACTGCTGAAATCACGTGACTTTGGCCCTCCGAACCGCTGACTCAATTCGCAAAGCTCTGAAGCAGTGTTTTGAAATCGGCCATCACTAGATATTGTTAAAAAGTCATTATTTAGTTTTTTTGGCACGCAAAAGTATTCTTGTCGCTTTATAATATTAAGGTAGAACCACTGAACTGTTTCAAATATGTTTTTAGTACCTTTATGGATCTTGAGAGAGGAAATGTCATTGCTGGCTACAGAGGCCTCACTGAGCCATCGGATTTAATCAAAAATATCTTAATTTGTGTTCCGAAGATGAACGAAGGTCTTACGGGTGTAGAACGACATGAGGGTGATTAATAAATGACAGAATTTTCATTTTTGGGTGAACTAACCCTTTAAAGTGATTCATATGACTCTAATGATCCGTTTTATATGATATAAATCTTTGTTAATGTAAATGAAAGGCATTATAAAGTGTTAATGATGGTATACGATGAAAAATATACAGATTTCCTTTTGAACAATGGATGAAATAAGTTTAAACTTTTTATTATTGTTATTTTTCTTCAGATTCATCACAATTTAAGAACCAAAACAAAAATGAATTGTGATCATTGTGAAAAATCTTTGAGCAAAAAGGCTCTGGTTTGGTAGTATCAATGAATAAGACTCACTGCACTTCTCTGTCGAGGATGACAGGGTCGGAGTATCCGCTGGTGTGGCTGATGACGAAGTGTCTCTGATTCCATGCAGAGTTATTCCTCACATCCTCCTCTAACAGTTCCTCCACATACTCCAGCTCTCCATCCCACAGCTTATACTCCTGTGACACACAGAGACAGTCCATGAGCAGAAGCAGATCAGCAAACAGTTTACACGCCACACCGCGGCTGTGAATCCGTACCTGGATGACCCACTGTCTGTGCTGCCACGCGTGGTAGTTCTTGGCATCTTGACTGAGAATTTCTGCTACAAACTGCAGCTCATCCGTCGGGTCGTTCAGCCACTCCACCACCATCCGCCTGTGATGCCTGAAGATGTGCACAAATTGTTTAATAAATAATCATTATGTTGCAGCTCCTCTCTTCACAGTCTGTCAGTAACGCTTGATCTCTATGAAGCCCCTCCTTCTGAAAAGCACAATGTGCTCTGATTGGTCGGCTGGAGCAGTGTGTTGTGATTGGTCATTTGGGAAATGTCCCGTCCCTTACCATAACCGCCAGTTTCAACACACTACTAACTAACTCAACCAGGCCCCGCCCCTTTATCCTGCGTATGAATTTTTTAAATGAGGAATATTGTGAAGAAAACTCAAGACTACAATGGAGGCGTTTCAGGGAGTTCAGAAACACTGACACCACTATTACCCAAACCTACAGGCTGAGATGGACTTACCAGACTTGGTAGTTCTTAGGCTGATCTTCTATGATGGCTGTGATATACTTCATCTCTTCTCTCAGGTCTTTATCTAGAGCCTGCAGTAAAACTCTTCTGTAATGCCTACAGACATCAAAAGTCACACTTTAATGCAAGTTTCTTGGACTTGCTTTGTAGCTTTTTGCAGACCAAAGCAACCAGATGTTTAAATCTGCAACCCAGAGCAGTAGTTATTGAGCAAAGGATGCATTAAACTGATTAAAAGTGACAGTAAAAGACATTTATAATGTTACAAAAGATTCTATTTTAAATGAATGCTGTTCTTTTGAACTTTCTATTAATCAAAGACTCCTGAAAAATAAAATGTATGACAGTTTCCACAAAAATATTAACTGTTTTCAACATTGATAATAATCAGAAATGTTTCTTGATCATCAAATCATCATATCAGAATGATTTCTGAAGGATCATGTGACACTGAAGACTGGAGTAATGATGCTGAAAATTCAGCTTTGATCACACACTATAAAAAGTAATACACTATATCTACTCCACAAAATTTTGGCAACAGATTACAAGCAATATTATTAATTAAATTCAACAAATAGAATTGAGTTAGAATTAAACAAATGAATTCCTTTAGATGTCAACCATTTAAAATGAGTACAATTTTAACAAAAATATCTGAATAACAGACAGATGTCAAAGATGAATTCAGAACTCTTTATTTTTTATTGCGAACATTTAAGACACCTGATGATAACAAGCAGAATCACTGAAGGAAAGAGAAACACAAGAATTAACAGAGGTTTAGATGTTGATTTTATTGAAAAGTGTTTCATTTAGTTGGACAGTTTGACTCTTTGCTTTTTATGTCAGTTTGTGGTTTCTGTAATGGCGTTTGCTAATTTTACACATTTTAAATGGTTGACTTTTAATGAATTAATTTGATTAATTCTAACTCAATTCTTATATGTTGAACTTTATTAATAACATTGCTTGTAATCTGTTGCTACAATTGTATTGAGTAGATAGAGCATGTTACTTTTTAC
This sequence comes from Anabarilius grahami, assembly GCA_003731715.1. NCBI lineage: Eukaryota > Metazoa > Chordata > Actinopteri > Cypriniformes > Xenocyprididae > Anabarilius > Anabarilius grahami. The sequence continues at coordinate 2,054,340 of RJVU01052173.1, forward strand.
AGTGCAGGAATAAATTACATTTTACTATATTTTCACAAAGAAAACAGCTATTTTAAACTGTAATAATATTTCACTGTTTTTACCGTAACATATTCACATTTATAAGCTGATTTAATTATCAGTTATCTCACCATACTGTGTAATTTGCGGCGTTGAGCTCGATGGCTTCAGCGGTCAGTGCAAACGCTCGGTCGCTCTTCTCATCGTTCTTCAGAAGCGCTCTGAACATGTCGAACACGTCTGTGACTGCAGATGACAAACATTTAACATTCGCATTAATAAACGAGCAACTAATAGAGAGTCATTAACCTGAATAAACCCTGACAGCATGATCGGGTCGTGTTTCACACTGAATTGGTTTATAATAGTATCCCATTAATCATCACATGACTACTTAAATGTAATAGAACGATGGACATAAGTTGAGTTTATTCTATTATGTGAGAAGAGAAAAAGTGTGACATGAAAGATGAGGAATCAATGGCCTGGGACAATGATAATGTGTGATACTAAAAATAGAGCAGCTTTTGGTTCACGTTCGATTGAATAAAAGGTACTTACATTTCTCTGAATAAGCGATCTTCACCACAGGGTTCGGTCCATCATCTTGAGGAACGGGTTCGAGATCCGCCCACTCTTTTCTGTCCCTAAAAGAACAAAACAATCTGGATTAAAGTTGCCATGAAATCAAAATTGACAATTATTATTATTTTTTATTATGGAATATTGCAGTATTTATTATAAATGATTTATTTATCGATGGAGATGCACATCATTATTGTTTTAAATTCATGTTCCTCATAATCTTGAATCAGAATAAATTCTCCTCCCTCTTGCAGCATTTCTTCTCTTCTCTGATGAGGGCGGGGCAACCTGTCACTCACATGAGATCCACCAATAGCAAACCACAACCATCCAATCAATTCCCAACAGACAAAATCAAGCCCCGCCCTACATTTGTTCTTGTTCCAGAAGCCGTTTCATTCGAATATACATCACAATACAGAAGAAAAGATGAGCGCAACTTCTGTTTCATGCCGGATATTTTTTTCCAAACTATTTATTTTGATTCAGTTCATATTAAACGTCATGATTCTCTTCTGCAAGTTTTATTCAGAATCAGGCAGAAATAAAGAGAAGTAACTAAGAACATGGAATTCAGCAACGAGTCAATAGAATGAATCAATAAAGAAAACGGTTCATTGGAATCTCTTTATTCTCAAACTTCTGACAGTTTTATTTAGTTCATTTGAATCAGAAAATGGTTAAACAAGTTTCAGCATTAAAAAAAAACTTCTTTAGGTTCAATTTTATGGATTCATCTTGTGTGAATCACTCAGAATCAATGATGAGAAACTTCCTTTTAGTTTAGAAAACACCTACTGTAATTCAGGATTAAACAGACTCTAATAGTCCTGATCTGGATTAAAAAGACTCCTTTAGCCCAGGATTACAAAGACTCCTAATTCAGATCATGTGAATCACTCAAAAAAAAAAGAGAAATGAAAGTGCCCAAAACAAAACATCAGTGGGTGATCAAAAAAACTACTTCTGATTGATTAAATCCTGCTCAGTTCTCTTAATTCAGTTCAAATTAATCATTCTGAAGTATTGATTCAGTTCAAACAAATCATTCTGACGTATTGATTCAGTTCAAACGATTCATTCTGACGTATTGATTCAGTTCAAACGATTCATTCTGACGTATTGATTCAGTTCAAACGATTCATTCTGACGTATTGATTCAGTTCAAACGACTCATTCTGACGTATTGATTCAGTTCAAACGATTCATTCTGACGTATTGATTCAGTTCAAACGATTCATTCTGACGTATTGATTCAGTTCAAACGATTAATTCTGACGTATTGATTCAGTTCAAACGAATCATTCTGACGTATTGATTCAGTTCAAACAAATCATTCTGACGTATTGATTCAGTTCAAACGAATCATTCTGACGTATTGATTCAGTTCAAACGAATCGTTCTGACGTATTGATTCAGTTCAAGTGAATCATTCTGACGTATTGATTCAGTTCAAGTGAATGTGAATCACTCTGACATAAGAACACATCTTTAGTGGTGATAGAGAGTAAACTAAGGATTACACTATTTATATAAACTTGCTCACGAGTTTTCATACCATTTTAATTCAGATCTTTTATAAGCTCCTGATTCAGTTCATTTAAATCACTCACAAACATATCCGGTACACTGATGATTTAACGAATTAGATGTAATCGAAAACATCATTAAAAGCTGACGTCCAGCATAATAAAGAGGAGAATACATAAATAAAACATCTGTAATTGAAGTGATTCGCCGCACACACACACACTCATGCTAAGCTAGCTGCTAACCTCACCTGTAGAAGACATAACCTCCTTTAACAGCCTCCTCATACTCCATCTCCGCCTCCTCCACCGTGTTCTCCTCTTCTACTCCGTCCTCCTCCAAATTCTCCGCCAAGGAGTTGGACATTTCTTCAACAGAAGACATTGTAGAAACTGCACTTGCTAACTGTGCAGATGGCTGGAACTGACAGAAGCGTGAAGGCAGAGACGCGCCTGATCCTGAACGCTTTCAAAATAAAAGTCTGGAAGTCATAATTATGGCATTAAAAAGTCGTTATTATGACATACTAAGTGATATTTATGAGATGATAAATCATAATTATGACATAAAAGTCACAATTTCGACTTTTTTATATCCTAACTGTGACATAAAAAGTCAAAATTACGATTTAGCATGTCACCATTTCGGGTTTTTATGTCATAATTTTGACTTTTAATGTCGTAATTATGACTTTGTATAGAATTTCGACTTTTTAATCTAATAAATTCGACTTTTATCTTATAGTTATGATTTAAAGTTCACCCAAAAATGAAAATTCTGTCATTAATTACTCACCCTCATGTCGTTCCACACCCGTAAGACCTTCATTCAACTTCGGAACACAAATTAAGATATTTTTGTTGAAATCCGATGGCTCAGTGAGGCCTGAGCAATGACATTTCCTCTCTCAAGATCCATTAATGTACTAAAAACATATTTAAATCAGTTCATGTGAGTACAGTGGTTCAATATTAATATTATAAAGCCACGAGAATATTTTTGGTGCGCCAAAAAAACAAAATAACGACTTATATAGTGATGGCCGATTTCAAAACACTGCTTCAGGAAGCTTCGGAGCGTTATGAATCTTTTGTGTCGAATCATGATTCGGATCGCGTGTCAAACTGCTGAAATCACGTGACTATAGCGCTCCGAACCGCTGATTCGACACGCTGATTCATAACGCTCCGAAGCTTCCTGAAGCAGTGTTTTGAAATCGGCCATCACTATATAAGTCGTTATTTAGTTTTTTTGGCGCACCAAAAATATTCTCGTGGCTTTATAATATTAATATTGAACCACTGTACTCACATGAACTGATTTAAATATGTTTTTAGTACATTAATGGATCTTGAGAGAGGAAATGTCATTGCTCAGGCCTCACTGAGCCATCGGATTTCAACAAAAATATCTTAATTTGTGTTCCGAAGATGAACGAAGGTCTTACGGGTGTGGAACGACATGAGGGTGAGTAATAAATGACAGAATTTTCATTTTTGGATGAACTAACCCTTTAAGTGTGTCATCATTTCACTTTTAAAAAAATAAAGGTGGTAATATTATAGAATATTTTAAAACAATGTTGTATAATATATTTTGAATAATATATATAATTATCTAACATTATTATATTGTATATCAATATAGTTATGTAATATGATTCATAAATATTTTTATATTATCAAACTCAGAGTAAACTCTCATCACTGGTCCATTTTATCTACATCATTTCTATTTATAAACATGCATATCCAGTAGGGCTCATAATGACAGTGCTTCAAAATAATTCTAATAAATGTGTTATTTTAATGCAATTTAAAACATGTTTTAGAGTTGTTCTATAACAAAGTATATAAAAGCAGCAATGAAACAATTCTGGATGTTTATTTTTATTATTATTATTTATAATAACTGATACATTGGTTTCTGTAAGTAAAAACTATCAAAAACAGTTAAACATACAAAATACATATTCATATAAAGATGTGGGATATTTTGCACCAGTTAAGGCCTTTTAACATCAAGTGCCATTGCTTGAGAATGATCTATCAGTGTTCTCTAGGGCTGAAGAACTACTGTTTGCCGTTGCCATTGATGGGAAGTTTCTTGAAGTCGTCACACTCCAGCAGGGCTTTGACTTTGGGCCGCGCAGCGATCTTATCCACATAGCTCTTGAGCGCAGAGCAGGAGTCCAGAGAGGTGGAGCAAAGGACTTTAAAATTCAGCAGAAGGTCAAACAGGTTGTAGTCCGCAAATGAGATCTGTGAGGAGACACGAAACGTAGATGGGGAATTTACCAAGTACTAAATTACATCAGTTACCCTTCTAGTATTTCTTCTGGATGTCTCACCTGATCACCGACTAGGAATCCAGATTTGTTTTTGGCCAGAACGGCTTCAAATGGTTTGAGCTGGTTGGGCAGATCTTTGATGAACGCTTCTTTACCAGTCTCCTACAGATGGGGACAAAATAATACATTTATTCATTTACATATGTTTCATCCAAAGCAACTTAAAATCTGAGATTTACAGTACTCACATATTCCTGGTAGATCAGCTTAATATATTTTAGGCGCAGATCCTCAACTCCATCGTTCATCATGTCAATAAGAGAAGCCTCGCAGTCGTTTTTTCCATATGCACCTGAATGGGTAAAAGGATAAATTATGTATGTATTACGGGTGTATTTCAGCAGTGGCGTGTAACCCAGTTAACCCAGGTTGAATTTTATATGTAATATATACATTTTTCAATTGTAGTCTTTCAGAAAGGCATCTGAAATAATAAACTTAAGTGCAATGTAGTGTTGTCAAAAATAAAGATTTTTTTAGCGATACTGAAATATCTGAAACGCTTCCAATACACATTTTCCGCAGAATAGATTCATGGTATCAGCTGCTCTTTCTCTCTCATCTCTCCGACAGTGAGTTACATTCGTTTCATTTGCTCCGGATGAATATTGTTGGTGTTAAAGGGCTTGAATTTCGGCGTGGGATTGTGCATAATTTTACTCTTTCCCGCAGATTTTGTTCTCACGCCCACTGTGTGCCACATAAAGCCACCTCTCAGTACTAAATTGAGTTCTTTTATCGCTGCTTATTGCACTTAAACAGTCAAATACACACAAAATAATGTCAAAATGCCAGTCTTGGAGAGTATTTATGTACACACAGTCAGTTATGTTTGAAGTGAACGTAAACAGTTGAGAAAGAAAACGCATGTGTATCAGTGTAATGGATCCGTGCGTCAGCTCTTAAAGTGACAGCAGCCTAATAGACCTGATGCCAAATTATGAGATAATATTAAAAATATCCATATGGCAGTTTTTCCCCATGGTATCAATGTCAAAATTGTGGCCAGTGAAAATGCGGAGTGGCTAGTGACTTTGAAAAACCACTAGACACAGTGGCTGGTGAGCCAAAAAGGTAATGTCAAGACCTTGTCACATTATAAAACAAACTTAAAGGTGCAATGTGTAAATTTTAGGAGGATCTATTGACAGAAATGCAATATAATATACATAACTATGTTTTCAGTGGTGTATAAAGACTAAACATAATGAACCGTTACATAATGAGCCATTTCTATCTCATACACCGCGGGTCGTCATTTTGCGGCAACATGTTTCTACAGTAGCCCTAAATGGACAAACTGCTCAACAGAGCATGTTTGCTTGACTGGCTACTCTCTGCTGTCTCAGATGACAACATATTTGTCCTGTGTTGGCCACCGTAGCTTCTCTATTTTTCAATTTGCAACATCACGGCTAGATGCCGCTAAAGTTTACACACTGCACCTTTAAGTAAGGTTGATTTTATTCGGGTGCATTGAAGTGTTAAAAAATGTTATCAATTTACTCACCCTCAAGTTGTTCTAAACCTGCATGACTGTTTTGAATCCGCATGAAAGGAAGATATTTTGAAGAATATTAATAACCAAAAAAAAAATAATAATAATAAAAAATACTATGGAAGTCAATGGGGACCAAGAACTGTTTGGTACCAACATTCTTCAAAATATCTTCTTTTGGGTTCATTACAAGAAATAAATTAATACAGGTTTGGAACAACATGAGAGCGAGTAAATAATGACAGAATTTTCATTTCTGGGTAAGTAATTTATTATTTTTTACCATGTTTGCGACCCAAATGCCTTAACATGGCGTTGGACTGATACAGGGCCAGATCACCATCCTCGAACTTGGGCAACTGTCCAAAGACCTAAAACAATATGCAGACCAATGACTTACAAACTGCATTAAAATAGCAAAATTCTAGTGCACAATTCGAATCGTAATTCTATATAAAAACCAAACTCACACAGCTGGCTTTTAGATCACCCTTCATCCACTCATCAAAGGTCACCAGGTTCTCCTTCAGCTGCTGCTCTTTGTCTGCCAGCATAATCTTCAAGGCACCACATCTGCCTGTGAGGTGCACGACACGGGGTCAGGGGGCGTTACTACAATCGTCTTAGAAGCTGCGTCTCATTTCGGAGGCTGCGTCCTCCGGAGGTCGCATTCGAAGGCTGCATACGTCATCAAGGATGTCATATTTAAGAAAAGTAACCGTAATAAAATTTGTTATTCCTCGTGAGGTGTAAAATACTGTAATTTCTTTCTTTCTTACTTTGCAATCTTAATTTGCAGCCTTCAAATGTGAGCTCCGGAGGACGCAGCTGTTGAACTGAGATGCAGTAAGTGTGTAATCACATGCATCAAAGTGCACATTCGACTCAATGATAATGCAAACACTGCTTTAGACTGTGTTTACGGACAACAAAGGAAACTCATCCCATGATTTATGAGGAGCTGTGTTATGGAGTGCATGTGGCCGAAGTTCACTGCCGCTCCTCCTTCCCTATCTAGGGCAAATGCCTTCAGACAAATGTCTGATTGGACAACCAAAGATTATCAATGGAGCGGAGAATATTCAACTCTTCATTCTCTGAGCAGAGAGTGTATTCATGCAGTTGTGCATCGTCTTGTAAAATAATAGAATTAAATAATAAGCTATATTATAATATATATATATTTCAAATATTGCTAAAGTTGCATGCAAATTCAATCAACTACTAAAATATAAGAGTTCTTTAATAGTTGCATATGGCTTGTGTTGCATGAAACTTGCACTTCTTTTGTTTGCAGCTCCAGCAGTCTGAACTGAACCACGTCACGAAAACTTTTCCAGACTTTTCTGAAGGGTCAGACATGCATCATGTGACAAGATTAAAGAAACAGCCTTTCATACTCATACGAACCTTTGACCGCGAAGTATGTGAGTGTGTAGGGAGCCACTGCGAAAACAGGAAAACAGTTAAGAGAGGAAACTGCAGAACATGTGAAAGCAGCATAAAAGGAAGTCATCAGATGAATGCACAGCAGCGATTGCAAAGGCAGATTTACACGACATTGTTTACTGAATTGCATACTAGTAGTGCTCCATTCACACCGCCCTTGTCTTTTTCCTCATGCACGAGCACTTGAGCATTATGTAACACTTGCACAATTGCGCACATATTATAAACATATGAAAAAAGTCATGCAAAATGCTTTAAAATATGAATAGCACATATTACAGTGCTAAAAACCTATGCAACTTAGTTTTGATATGCATGCGCTGAATTGACTCTTTAAATAGCTGTATATTATGTAATATCAGCTTAAGCATCTTCAGACACACTGACTGACTACAACGACGCTGTGAAACATTTGTTGCAGCAGCGCAATGCAAATATTAGCAAGCAATGCATCTGACATATGGCAGATCTAAAGCATGATCACATGCACTTAAAGCTGAACACAAAAGTGCATAAGAACTGTAAACAGTCATAAGGTACTTACTCGTGCAGTAGGAAGATAGAGTGCGGTTTGAAAGCTGTGTGCGCGAGCTGCTCCTGAAGTGCAGTGAACAGAAGCTCGTGCGCGAGGCTCCTTTTATAAGCCTTACGTTTTTTGATGAGTCATGCACGCGCCCTGTTAGCACGGAAAGTGTGTTGTGGCTGCATACAACTGCATTCATGACAACACTCTGATGAAAGAGTGTGATTGATTTCCAGTGGGTCATTCATGTTGTAATACTTGTAACTTATGATTATGCCTTCGATTGCTGTTTAAAGCTGCAGTCTGTTAGTTTGGCCTCTTTGTCGCCATCTCTGTTTGAAACTTGCATTTGCAGTTATTTGAGGAATTATCATCTTTACGTGGGTTGTGCATCGACACGGCTCCTCAGCGCGGATCAATCTAATGTTTGCTTCAGAATCACAAATTCTACGTCTTTTAAACGTCACCAAAATAAGAATTTTCACCGGAAAATGTCGTCTGAGGAGTAAGTAACATGTCTGACACTTTTGTTCTGACCAACTGAGAAACAAACGCGATAAATCGCGCTGCCAATGGTGATTAAATCTAACGATCGCTCAGCTCGGATCACGTCAAACCGTGAAAATTATTAATATTGTTATACTTTGTTCTCAAATTGTTAATGATAACAACATCAGCATTGCGTGACCGTGTATTTAGTGTGTATAAGCGTTACCTGTAGATTTAAATTTCTGTATCCAATCTGCAGTCCGATGTCTTTTGCTTTTAAACACAAAGTTTTGCGAGGGAACGCAGAAGCTTTAAAAAAATATTTTTTCCTCCCATCCCAATTTTTTTTTCCACCACCATCTCTGGTATTTTAGAATTTTAGACTTTTATCTAATAATCTCGACTTTTATCTTATAGTTATGACTTAAGTGAGTCATAATTTCACTTTTTTTTTATGGTAATATTATAAAATATTTTAAAACAATATATATAATACATATTTTAAATAATTTACATAAATATCTAATATAACTATTATTTAGCATTTAACATGTCATCATTTCGGGGTTTTATGTCATAATTTTGACTTTTAATGTCGTAATTATGACTTGGTATTGAATTTCGACTTTTTAATCTAATAAATTCGACTTTTATCTTATAGTTATGATTTAAAGTTCACCCAAAAATGAAAATTCTGTCATTAATTACTCACCCTCATGTCGTTCCACACCNAATATTATAGAATATTTTAAAACAATGTTGTATAATATATTTTGAATAATATATATAATTATCTAACATAACTAGATTGATATATAATATAAAAATGTGATATAAACCATATAAATATTTTTATATTATCAAACTCAGTAACAAATGCTCATCACAGGTACATTTTATCTACATCATCTCTATTTATAAACATGCATATCCAGTAGGGATCATCATGACAGTGCTTCAAAATAATTCTAATGAATTCTAATAAATTTGTTATATTTTATTGCAATTTAAAACATGTTTTAGAGTTGTTCTATAACAAAGTATATAAAAGCAGCAATGAAACCATTCTGGATGTTTATTTTTCTTTTTATTATTTATAATAATAATAATTGATACATTAGTTTCTGTAAGAAAAAAGATCAAAAACAGTTGAACATACAAAATACATATTCATATAAAGATGTGGGATATTTTGCACCAGTTAAGGCCTTTTAACATCAAGTGCCATTGCTTGAGAATGATCTATCAGTGTTCTCTAGGGCTGAAGAACTACTGTTTGCCGTTGCCATTGATGGGAAGTTTCTTGAAGTCGTCACACTCCAGCAGGGCTTTGACTTTGGGCCGCGCAGCGATCTTATCCACATAGCTCTTGAGCGCAGAGCAGGAGTCCAGAGAGGTGGAGCAAAGGACTTTAAAATTCAGCAGAAGGTCAAACAGGTTGTAGTCCGCAAATGAGATCTGTGAGGAGACACGAAACGTAGATGGGGAATTTACCAAGTACTAAATTACATCAGTTACCCTTCTAGTATATCTTCTGGATGTCTCACCTGATCACCGACTAGGAATCCAGATTTGTTTTTGGCCAGAACGGCTTCTAATGGTTTGAGCTGGTTGGGCAGATCTTTGATGAACGCTTCTTTACCAGTCTCCTACAGATGGGGACAAAATAATACATTTATTCATTTACATATTCATCCAAAGCAACTAACAGTTGACGAATACAAGTGATTCATCTTAAAGAGGCAATAAACACGAGAAGCGCTAGTAATACAAAAGTTTCAGCTATCATTCAGAATAGTACAAGTAGTAGAGTATGGAGGGATTAACAATAATATCAATGTCTAGGGTCATACCCCCCTCTGAATGTCTGTGAGATTTACAGTACTCACATATTCCTGGTAGATCAGCTTCATATATTTTAAACGCAGATCCTCAACTGCATCGTTCATCATGTCAATAAGAGAAGCCTCGCAGTCGTTTTTTCCATATGCACCTGAATGGGTAAAAGGATAAATTATAACAGTTTTGTACTACATACTGCATAGGATTTAAAAAAAGACAGTATGCATCATGCAATAATAAAGATTTCAAACAGTAGTATGCCATTGGTCCCCATTGACTTCCATAGTATTTTTTCTTTATGGCAGTCAATGGGGACCAACAACTGTTTGGTTGCAAACATTCTTCAAAATATCTCCCTTTATGTTCAACACAAGAAAGAAATGAATAGAGGTTTGGAACAATGTGAGAGTGAGTAAATAAGGTGAGAATGTTCATTTTTTGGTCAACTGTCTAACTTTTCTTTTTTTTTTTTTACCATGTTTGCGACCCAAATGCCTTAACATGGCGTTGGACTGATACAGGACCAGATCACCATCCTCGAACTTGGGCAACTGTCCAAAGACCTAAAACAAATCAAGTAACACGCTATCAATATGCAGACCAGGGAATTACATTAAACTGCATTAAACCATGCATAGATTATTTACATTTACAACAGTTCCGGTGCAAAATTCAAATGGTAAATCCTATAAAATAAAAAAAAACTCACACAGCTGGCTTTTATTTCACCCTTCCCCCACTCCTCAAAGGTCACCAGGTTCTCCTTCAGCTGCTGCTCTTTGTCTGCCAGAATCATCTTCAAGGCACCACATCTGCCTGCGAGGTGCACATGACACGGGGCGTTACTATAGCAACAGCATTCAACAATCATCTTAGTGTGTAATCACATGTATAAAAGTGCACATTAGACTAATAATGCAAACACTGCTTCAGACAAAGGAAACTTATTCCATGATTCATGAGGCGCTGTGTTGTAATTTATAAAGAGTGCATGTGGGCTGAAGTTCACTGCCGTTCCTCCTTCCCTATCTAGGGCAAATGCCTTCAGACAAATGTCTGATTGGACAACCAAAGATTATCAATGGAGCGGAGAATATTCAACTCTTCATTCTCTGAGCAGAGAGTGTATTCATGCAGTTGTGCATCGTCTTGTAAAATAATAGAATTAAATAATAAGCTATATTATAATATATATATATTTCAAATATTGCTAAAGTTGCATGCAAATTCAATCAACTACTAAAATATAAGAGTTCTTTACTAGTTGCATATGGCTTGTGTTGCATGAAACTTGCACTTCTTTTGTTTGCAGCTCCAGCAGTCTGAACTGAACCACGTCACGAAAACTTTTCCAGACTTTTCTGAAGGGTCAGACATGCATCATGTGACAAGATTAAAGAAACAGCCTTTCATACGAACCTTTGACCGCGAAGTATGTGAGTGTGTAGGGAGCCACTGCGAAAACAGGAAAACAGTTAAGAGAGGAAACTGCAGAACATGTGAAAGCAGCATAAAAGGAAGTCATCAGATGAATGCACAGCAGTGATTGCAAAGGCAGATTTACACGACATTGTTTACTAAATTGCATACTAGTAGTGCTCCATTCACACCGCCCTTATCTTTTTCCTCATGCACGAGCATTTGAGCATTACGTAACACTTTCCTCCATTCATTGTGGTCACATTTGAGCACATATTATACACATACGATGAAAAAAAGTAATGAAAAATGAAAATAAGAATAGCACATATTACAGTACTAAAACCCATACAGCTCAGATCTGATATGCATGCGCTGATGTGACTCTTTAAATAGCTGGACATCACTATCAGCTTAAAGGATTAGTTCCCCGAAAAATGAAAATTCAGTCATTTATTACTCACCCTCATGTCGTTCCACACCCGTAAGACCTTCGTTCATCTTCAGAACACAAATTAAGATATTTTGAAGAAATCCGAGAGGTTTTTTAACATTAAGGTTTAACCACTGTAGTCACATTGACTATTTTAACAATGTTTTTACTACTTTTCTGGACACTGAATGTGGTAAATTCGTTGCTTTCAACGGAGGATTAAAAAAAAACTCATAAAAAATATCTTAATTTGTGTTCTGAAGATTAATGAAGGTCTTACGGGTGTGGAACGACATGAGGGGGAGTAATAAATGACAGAATTGTCATTTTTGGGTGAACTAACCCTTTAATCTCTATGAATATCTTCAGACGCTGTGAATCATTTGTTGCAGCAGCGCAATGTAGATATTAGCAAGCAATGCATCTGACATATGGCAGATCTAAAGCATGATCATATGCACTTGAAGCTGAACACAAAAGTGAATGAGAGCTGTAAACAGTCATACTTACTCGTGTAGTAGGATCGGGTGTGGTTTGTAGGCTGTGCTCCTGAAGTGTAGTGAACAGAAGTGTGCACGAGGTTCCTTTTATAAGCCTTAAATTTTCTGATGAGTCATGCACGCACCCTATTAGCACGCAAAGTATGTCTTCTGTATGTTGTATGTCTACTGCATTCATGATGACAACACTCTAATACAAGAGTATGATTGATTGCTGTTTAAAGAAGCATTTCAGAAATATGCTCTGGCTAAGCCTGAGCATCTGAACTTTATTAAATGTAACTTTTTATAAGGATAATGCCTAAAGGGTGGAAATAAAGTGAGGGATTTAATTCATGAATCTTGTAATATCATAATGTCTGTAATTATATCACACACAGTGGAATGTCCGAGTCAGACAAATCAACTACCTCGCATTATTGCATGGACTTATAAGAACTTAGATATAACTAGCATTGTAGTAACTGGCACTTTCCTCGTTTGGGATTGAATCTGGTTTATAATGGTTTAGTTTGCATGTTTTTTTCATAGTTTCATAAGCCAAAGGAAAGAAAATGAGAAAAGGAAATCCAACACAGTTCAGGTCAGATAAGGACAGTTATTGTCATTGCATGCCAAGTATTTTTGATTGCATTGGTCTGGTACAGAGTCAAGTCTCCATCATCCATTTTAGACAGCTGGCCAAACAGCTTGAGGAAATGAGAGGCAGAGGAATTTTATTGCTTGCATTGAAGAGACTATCAGTGCCTATCTTCATGAGTGATCTCAGAGGAGCTCATTACTCTTCACACATGGGTAACAGCGTTGAGCACTGGAGATTACTTACTGTAACTAACCAGATGTAAACAAACCAGGGTTTGGCACTGTAGCGTTTGAAGCAGGAATGTCAAATGCAATGTTTAAAGTCTTCATGAACTATTAATAATGGAATTTTGCAGTATTTATTATTAATGATTTATCCATGCACATCATTTCCTCGTAATCTTGAATCAGAATAACTTGCAGCATTTCTTCTCTTCTCTGATGAGGGCGGGGCAACCTGTCACTCACATGAGATCCACCAATAGCAAACCACAACCATTCAATCAATTCCCCACAGACAAAATCAAGATAATATGTATCTGTTAAATCTGACAGATATTCACAACTTGTCTGGGCTCATGTGTGTATGTCCGAACACCTCCTGTCGTCAGTCAGTCGTTGGGATTGTTTTTGCTGTTCATAAAAACTGGTTCTTCCTGTTCAGTCCTCATTGTGGAGGTGAATACAGACATGTATGTAAAAGTGCCGAATCACCATTATACACCAAGTTTAAAGACAAAAGCACACAATCTAAATTGCGTAGACAGTGTAAAATGAAGATGTCTGTAGGCCTTCAAGTTGATCCATTTACATGATCAGAGTGGGAAAAGAGTTCAGACATTATTTAAAGGGGTCCTATAATGCTTTTCTCCATGTTCATCTTTCTTTAGTGTGTAATGTTGCTGTTTGAGCATGAAAAAGTCCCTCCAGCAGGAGTTCTTCTCTATATCAGTGTTTCTGAACTCTCTGAAACACCTCAATCTTGAGTTTTCTTCACAATATTCCTCATTTAAATAATTCATACGCAGAATAAAGGGGCGGGGCCTGGTTGAGTTAGTTAGTAGTGTGTTCAAACTGGAGGTTATGGTAAGGGGCGGGACATTTCCCTAATGACCAATCACAACACACTGCTCCAGCGACCAATCAGAGCACATTGTGCTTTTCAGAAGGAGGGGCTTCATAGAGACAGGAACTAAACAGAGCGTTACTGACAGACTGGGAAGAGAGGAGCTGCAACAATGGAGAATATGAGGAAAATAATCAACATTCAAGCAGGAAAACCATAATCTTTATGAGGAGCTGCAGCCATTAAATGTCACTTTATTTGAACAAAATGCATTCGAGAAAGTGTGTACATAAGTGTGGGTTGTGAGTTGCATGCACTTAAAAACTTAAATTTAACCTTAAGCCTTTTAAATTCACTTGTGATTCGATCATAACTGTTGTGGATGTTTTAATAGGGGGCAAGTTCTTCAAGCAGTTCCTGGAGATATTTAGCTTTTCCTGACTCTGAAGCGAGGTAAAGTATAAAATCATCATGTCACTTGCCAATGAAAGCAGTGGTTATGCAACAACGTTTATCGTGGAGAATTAACTCGCATATTATTTTCGTATTTGGTCAATCGGGGATTCATTCAGATCAGTCCAAGCAGCTGTAAACCCATGCAACACAGACAGAGACGTGCAAGTAAAAAGTGTAATATTTACCATAAAATAATGTTAAGATCTGGTGTAATTTTCTAGATTTTTTCTATTCTTCTGCAGTCTAAAATGCTGGGAGACAAACAACTTTTTGAGAAAAAGTACAAAAGGAAAGTAAAGACAGTTCAGGTCAAGTGGGGTTGTTGATTGTCATCTCACCTGTAGTTCACAAGCCAAGTTTTGTTTCATTGTACTGGAACAGATTCAAGTCTCCCTCTCCTAGTTTATCTGGCCAAAAAGCTGTTTAACGACAGACACAGAAGCGAGAGACAGAGGAGATTAATGTAAAACTTACAGTTCTTGTTTTTTATGGAATATTGCAGCGTTTATTATAAGTGATAATTTTGGCAACCTGTCAAGCCCCGCCCTACATTTGTTCAGTTTCACGATGAATTAAAGGATTGAGAGTCCATTAAAAATGCATTCCCAAGCTTTTCCCATAATGTTTTTCTGTCTCCTGTTGCTCCGGGAAACAGTTCTGAGCACAAGAGATTACTATTATTAGCTAACCCAGCATAAACAGACTAGGAGTATACGGTTACTGTAATCTCAACATTTGTGAGCCTGTTTATGGTCACATTTATGGTCTTTAAATGAATTATTAGCTAAGAGGCATTATATCTAGGTCATGTCTCTCTGGTTGATTTCTGATTGTCTGATTCATACGGCCTCAAATGGACACATTCACTCTTACTTTAAAAATAAGATGGATGTGTTTGTGCACTTAACAACAAAA
This sequence comes from Anabarilius grahami, assembly GCA_003731715.1. Taxonomy (NCBI): domain Eukaryota; kingdom Metazoa; phylum Chordata; class Actinopteri; order Cypriniformes; family Xenocyprididae; genus Anabarilius; species Anabarilius grahami. The sequence continues at coordinate 2,069,977 of RJVU01052173.1, forward strand.
GTAGCATGCAAACTCTGGCCTGTTTGCCTTTAATCATTTTTAGCCTTTTCTTTTGTTCACTGTGACTTGCATGTTTCAACAGCGAAAGGAAAAACCAATGCAAACAATTCAATCTGTATGTAAATCTTCATCAGTGTTTGTGGCCGCGTTTGCAGTGATTAATCAAGAACTGGTTCTTCCAGTCACTAGAAGTGCAGAATCACCCTAACACACCATATAGCAAACATACACTTGTACTGTAAGTGTATTTTCATTCGGCCGCTGACTTGTCCTGAAATGACATTTGCCAATGAATGCACTGAAAAGTTATTTCTCTGCTCACCTGCACATACAAGTTACTATGAAATCTAGGCTACTCCATTTTCAGCTTCTGATTTAAGGCATTGATATTCTCAAGTTAGTAAGATTCAACAACATGACAACAAGTCAGGACATGACAACTTTTACAAAAGGACAGACTTTTGCTAGTCCCCATTGACTTCCATAGTAAAGTAATAAATAAAATATCCTATGGAAGTCAATGGGGACCAAATGTTTGGTTACCAACAAATCAAATAAGTTCTTCAAATAAAGTGATCATGTCTCTTCAGAAGACTTGGATTAAACTGCTCGATTCGTGGATTTATTATACGCTCTCTTCATGAACGTTTTGAACCATCAGAGTTTTGGGTAAATAGACTTTCAGTGGTATCAAAGTAGTTTTCCTAATCTGTCTGTTTTAGATAAAAGTGGATAAAAAGATAAAAGTGTCAGTTAAATGATTAAGTGTAAATGTACATTTAATGTGGCTGACACAAGTGGTCGTACAGCAGTACTTCTAGAACATTTACTTTCTATTTGACCAACTCTTTCAAAAGCAAAAGCTGCGCACATGACATGCAGGAAAAAAGTACTAAATCATGCACACGATTGTCTATTTCGTTCCCTCGATTTGCTAAATCTTGAGCACGATTTACTATTTCGTTCCCTCCGTTTACTAAGTCGTGAGGATGAGTTACTATTTTGTTATTTCGTTCCCAAGATTTATAAATTGTGCACACGATTTAGCTTTTTTATTTTTTCCTGTATGTCATGTGTGGGGCTTCGTAAGTTAGTCCTCTGATTGACCTTCTAACTGGACAGCTCTATTCATGCATCAAAGGGTTATCAGAGGTCAGAAACAGACAAACATGAGCCATGACTATTATTTTATCAATGCCAGGTTCTAAGTATAAACTCTATGAATGTCTCGACAACTCTATCTTCATTAATGCTCAGTAAAGACTGTCGTGTGATGCATCATTTCGGCCCACACACATGCATTCAGGCAGGAAAAATAGATGTTCATACATGCAAGGCTTCTTTCTTTCTTGTCTATCGTCACAGTAGTCACAGGACTTGCAGAAAGCATGCTTCAAACACTGAGATCAGATGACCAAACACCATTCAATACCCAGACTATCATGTTAACTGTGCTTTCAGGGTCCTCGTGAAATATTTATGTGCACATTGTTCATATTTAAAAGTGTATGTATTTACAGTATGTTATCGTTAACATTATTTATTAAGTGGTTTATGGGATATTTACATTATACACTATAGTGTTGAACTCTGCTTCTCCCACACCCACACACATTAAACAATCCCTTCCCGAGGCTGAGCTGTTCAAAGTTCACTGGTCACAATGAAATGACAAAATCTTTCTGTGCAAGCATGCTTAACAAGATGAAGATAATATATCACACAAAAGTAAAGAAAACAATTAATTTTTAGACTATATATAAGGGAGCCTGGGGCTAGCTGTCACAGTGTTACTCCAGTAATATTTCTCATTCCAGCTGAGGTGAGTTAATTTAAAAATGCCCAACAATTTGTACTTAAATATTTAATGAGCACCACACAAAGGGAACCAATGTTAAACAAGGGCTGTAACATTAGTCTGGGTATTGAATGGTGTTTTGTAATCTGAACTCAGTGCTTTTTGCAGAATCTTTGTGATGCAACAAAGGGGAAAAAAGGGAAGGGGGAGCTTGTATATATTTGAATGGTTGGGTATGTCCTGAAGTACAATGGAGACAAAACAGAACATATCAACACAATTTGTAAAATAAATGTGCGGATGTTCTGTAGGATGGTTAACACTTCCATCAGCCTCTCCAGGACTTGCTGGTGTTGTGTGGTATAGTAGCATTATGTAACAAGATTTATTTCGATGAAGAAAATTAAAGTTGTCAGAAGTGGGATTCGAACCCACGCCTCCAGGGGAGACTACGACCTGAACGTAGCGCCTTAGACCGCTCGGCCATCCTGACAGACGAACTGAACGGTTGCAAAATCACGCCAGAAGTGTAACTCTTTCAAAGATTTTCATAGTCTGAGCATTTATAAACACTTTCTATTCTTCGAGACTTGCAAGTTGCAACCATAGACAGTAAAAGAAACAGACGCGAATACTGACGCGAGCCAGAAACGCTAAACACGCGCCATGCGTACAGTAATTTCATAATAAAAGTCCCTGAGTTTATTTTAGCATACTTTAAAAAATAAAGCAGCTTTATATTCAGTAAAGCCGTTTTTAAAACGGCATGGGTTGTGAAAAGAGCAATTCAAATAAAATGACCTGACTTGACCTGACTTTAATAAAGATGGCATGAATTTGAAGCTTATGGCCTGCTAAAACACCAAACAGCTTCTTCTAATGGTGCGTTCACACCGGACGCGAATGAAGCGGTAAGCGCGAGTGATTTACATGTTAAGTCAATGCAAAGACGCGAATTGACATCCTGCGGCGCGATTCGCGAGAATGAAGCGGCGCGAATGACGCGATTCGCGCGAATGACGCGGCGCGAATTGAGCGATTCGGGCGTTTGACGCGATTCGCGCGAATCGCGCAAGTTGAAAAATCTGAACTTTGGCGAATTTCCGCGCCGCGTTAACCAATCAGGAGCTTCCTCTAGTAGTGACGTGACGTAGCGAGCTGAGGCAGAAATTCGAAACAACATGGAGGACAAAATCATCGTCGCTGTACATCTTCATACATTTATAGAAACAGAAATAAAAGGATCGTGTTTGAAAGAAAGTGAGTGAGGAGGTCGGACAATCTGAAAAATTGTAAAAAACGGTCTTTACTCAATTTGAGCTATATATATATACATATTAAGACTACAAGCCAACTAAAGACTACCAATTGAGCTTATTCGCTGTAATTTACAATTATTTCCCCACCGAAGTTGTGTTTATTCAGAGGAAGTGTGCAGAAAGCAGTGGGAGAGTCTGGGACACATAAAGGAGCGGGAGAGCCCCTCTCATGACGCGAATTCACGTCTGTTGTGAAGGGATTTTCACACGCGAATGAAGCGAGTAAACTCAAAATGTTCAAGCGTCCAACTATGCGCGAATAGCGCGATTTATTCACGCAAGTCGCGTCCGGTGTGAACACAGCATAAGGTGATTTCCTAAATGAAAAACGGGGACATTTCCTAGTTTAGAGGTCAAATATAATTGAAATCTCACTTTTAATTATCTATTAATTAAAGGGTTAGTTCACCCAAAAATGAAAATAAGGTCGTTTATTACTCACCCTCATGTCGTTCCACACCCGTAAGACCTTCGTTCATCTTCAGAACACAAATTAAGATATTTTTGTTGAAATCTGATGGCTCAGTGAGGCCCGAGCAATGACATTTCCTCTCTCAAGATCCATTAATGTACTAAAAACATATTTAAATCAGTTCATGTGAGTACAGTGGTTCAATATTAATATTATAAAGCCACGAGAATATTTTTGGTGCGCCAAAAAAACGACTTATATAGTGATGGCCGATTTCAAAACACTGCTTCATGAAGCTTCGGAGCACAAATGAATCAGTGTGTCGAATCATGATTCAGATCGCGCGTCGAACTGCTGAAATCACGTGACTTTGGCGCTCCGAACAGCAGATTTGATACACTGATTCATTTGTGCTCCGAAGCTTCCTGAAGCAGTGTTTTGAAATCGGTCATCACTAAATAAGTCGTTTTTTTGTTTTTTAGTTCTCGTCGCTTTATAATATTAATATTGAACCACTGTACTGACATGAACTGATTTAAATATGTTTTTAGTACATAAAATATCTTAATTTGTGTTTCGAAGATTAACAAAGGTCTTACGGTTGTGGAGCGGCATGAGGGTGAGTAATAAATGACAGAATTTTCATTTTTGGGTGAACTAACCCTTTAAAAAGCGGGGAGAATGCATATTATACGTTTTTGTATTGTAATTAATAATTATGTTTTAATCCAATTCACAAGAAAAATCACACTATTTGAAAAATAGTAACCACTGTAAGATAAAAACAATATTTTAACAAAATTATGGCTTTACGAAGCACATCACAAAAACAAAACAAAATAAATTTGAGAACATATGATATAACTTTCCTGTAGCTCAGTGGTTAGAGCATGGCACTAGCAATGCCAAGGTCATGGGTTCGATCCCAGGGATTGCACATACTCAGATATAAATGTATAGAATAATGCAATGTAAGTCGCTTTGGATAAAAGCGTCTGCCAAATGCATAAATGTAAATGTAAATGTAAATATAACGTTATTTTAACTCCTCTCTTATCCGAGTCAAATGCAGTGTGATAAATGTGATTTATCAACCATATGCAAGATGCTAAATATTACGTATTGAACTGTTTTCTGGACAGAAAGGGGATTGATTGGTCCAGCTGCATTATTGACATATAATAAAATGGTTTTAATTAATAGTATCAATTGCATGCTTCATTTCAGGATCTGATTATGCCAAAATTATATTTCAAAGCTTGAGAATGTTGTGTTAAAATTAACACAAATAGCACAGCTCTTTAGTCAATGCACATGGCAACTTAGACCTGTATTGTTAGCAGACTCATTACATAATATTTAATGTCACAACTGAACCATGGGACATCATGAATAACTTCTCCAGAATGTTCTGCAGCAACTCCTGAGGGTCAGACCGTGATCATGTGACACGTTTAAAGAAACAGACTTTTATACAAGCTCTCAGAGGAAGACTGTATGGTGCCAAAAAATGAGAAAACATTTGATATCAAATGTGGCCATCTTCCTCCACGGGGTTTGTTTTATGATAGCAGTGGATATGAAGTTACTGAATACAGTTTTATAATGTGTAGACATCAAAGCAGTCATAAGAACAAATTCATCTGCAAAATTATGCAGAACTTTAAGAAATGCACAAACAGTAGGCTATTTACTCTACTTGTCTAGTTTGCATCAGAAATTCTTCAAATCCTGGTGTGACAGTTTTTCAGATCCGACTCCATTCTGATATAAAACTCAATATATTCTCAGAAATACACATTAGGAAGCAGAATGGGTTGCGAAATGTGAAACACTGACTTTGAGTTTCACTCGTAGACCTCTGTGATGTGCTCAGGATGAAGGAAATACAACACATTTGTTTTCTTCAATAGATTTTATATAGAAAACATTAAAAATGTCAAATTTAGAGTCTCAATGCTACTGTATTACAGCTATATATATATATATATATATACACACACTTCTTAGGTTTCTCTCTAAAGTCATTTAATTGATAATTATATGTAAATGCATAGCTTTAATGTCCAAATACATATAAATGAAAATGCAAGCAAAAACATCTAAATTGATCCTACATATAAAGTGCTGCAGATATACTGCCTAACATGAAATATACCATCTACTGACTTTCATATGGCTGTACATACATAATTCAGCCTTGAATTTTAAAAGAAAACAGACTTGCACTTCGTGAGATTAAATGGCGCCATCTATGGATCAAAACAGCACTCAAACCCTTTACTACAGCTAATCGCATTGATTCTCAACATTCATGTTTCTGCAACTCAGCAGTTTTGTTTGAGTATTTACACTGTACAAATAAATGAAATATGACCTTCACAAGCTCTTTTCTGATCTGACAACACAAAACCTGTGAAACAAACAAAAAACATCTTAAAGGAATAATGCACAAATTTCTCATATAGTCCATGAGTCATATGGATAATTTTGATGCTCCTTCCATTCAAATCACCAATTATTTACTGTATGGAAAAAGCCATGGCTCAGGATTTCTTCCTTTTGTACTGCACACAAAGAAATAAGCCTTATGGGTGTGATAAATTATGATTTTTGGGCAAACTATTGCTTAAAATAAGATTAACTAGTCCTGGATAATAATCAGTACGAGTTTAACAAACACTTGAGTGTGCAAATCAAAACGCCACAACACCAAACTCCTTGAAAGCTCTTATTTTAATATAATTTGACAAGACACTAATTTATAGAAGACAGTAAAAACACATGAATAAGAACAGAGCAGAGAACTACAGCTATACAAGACAGTGTAAAAGAGCAATAAAACAACCTTAGAGTTTGTTTACATCAGGCTCATTAACGGTCAAAGATCTTAACCAATTAATATCACACACACACACACACACACACGTTTTTGTGACAGCACAAACCAACTCAGACCAGCAGATTCCTGAATGTCTCAAACAGGTCCTTGAGCAGATCTCATCAGTGATTTGGGACGGCCTGTGGGTTGTAGACGGGCGGCAGAACTCTGCGCGAGTTTGCTTTGACCCACGGGTGCTCGATCACGCTCTTGAGCGGCAGACGCATGGACGGACTGTGACGCAGCAGCTTAGAGATCAGATCACGAGCGCCTTCAGAAACCACTTTAGGAAACTGCAGATCCACCTGTGACAATCAAGAGAAACTCTATGAGCAGGGGTCACTTTCATGAAACACTGAGAATAAGTTAGAAAATAATAAAATAGCAGTCAGGTATCAAGTTAAGAATATTTTGCATTCGCAAAAACTTGAAAACAAAACGCACAAAGACTAAACTTAATTTGAATTCCTGAAAAGAATGTTCTTAAATCATAAATAACCTCCAATTTGTAGTGATGCATAATATATAGTATATAAAATAGATAATTCTATATATTTGAAAGCCGATAATCAATATATTGGCCAACAAATCTAAATCAAATTTTTTTTATGATTAAAGATGATATTGCCTGATTACAAAAGTCTCACCATTAAAAGCCATGTCTCAAACACTTCAACATAAATCAAACATACAGTAGCGTAGTTTGAACCAGTGCAAGTTTTAAAATTCATTACATTTTACACTCTTATGGCCAACTTTCATTATACTTTATATATATAAAAAAAACAAAAAACTATTGCCTTACAAATAAATAAAACAACGCCTAAATAATGCAAACAAGTCATTGGACAACATTGTTTATATAAAGAATCAAAATGCATACGGCATGATTTTAATCCACTTAGCGGAGTGCATTACCACCCTCCGCTTCACATCGGGCGGTTCTTTGCTTCCACGTCATGCATTAAAATAGTTTCAAAGCGATTTCTGAGAAATGCTGTTGAAAGTGGATCGGACCGAGCACCACAACACTTGTAGCCAATCAGCAGTAAGGGGCGTATACACTCAGAGGGGGAGGTGCCTGTGTTGCATAGCGCGTTCGTANATTTTACACTCTTATGGCCAACTTTCATTATACTTTATATATAAAAAACAAACAAAAAAAACTATTGCCTTACAAATAAATAAAACAACGCCTAAATAATGCAAACAAGTCATTGGACAACATTGTTTATATAAAGAATCAAAATAAATACGGCATGATTTTAATCCACTTAGCGGAGTGCATTACCACCCTCCGCTTCACATCGGGCGGTTCTTTGCTTCCACGTCATGCATTAAAATAGTTTCAAAGCGATTTCTGAGAAATGCTGTTGAAAGTGGATCGGACCGAGCACCACAACACTTGTAGCCAATCAGCAGTAAGGGGCGTATACACTCAGAGGGGGAGGTGCCTGTGTTGCATAGCGCGTTCGTAAATTTGTGGGGTGGAGCCGTCAAGATGTGATCTTTTTGGGTAGGGCGTGATTGTTTTGGTGATTTCAAATTACCACAATTCTCAGAAATCCTTTACTGCACCTTTAATGCACAGCTAGCCTTGGAATATAACACTTACAGCATGGTCATTTTATTCTTGATGTTTGCAGCACAATATTTGACTGGAAGGTTAAAACTGATGATTATTTTTGTCAGTTATGGCTCGTTAGATATCATTCTGCCTGATGTAACCTTTTTTTTTTGCATAAATTTATATTCGATAATTCCACAAAATTTAAAAACAAAAAAAACAAAATATGAAAATATTTGAAAACTTAAGAATTCGCACTTGCACTTGAGAGCATTGAGAATTTCTTTGAATTTTCCATTAGAAGTTTCTTAACTTCTAAAGATTTTTGAGAAACCACTCCTCAGAACCTGATGCATTTCTGCTGACAGACAGCAAGGTTTTGTTCACACAAAAATAAAAGCATTTTCAGTAGAAATAAGAGAGAGTATAATAAATGTATTTCTCGTCACAGACCTTAGTGATGCGCTTGTATGTTTCCGAGTGGCTGGCCGTCTCGAACGGAGGGTTTCCCACCAGACACTCGTAACACAGCACACCGATGCACCACAGATCCACCTTCTCATCGTGAGTGTGACCCTCGATCATCTCCGGCGGAAGATAGTCCAGTGTGCCACACATGGTACGGCGTCTGAAACACGGTCAGAGATGATGAGTTTCACTACTAACATCTAAACATTCTTAAATCAAGATGCTTTTACTTGAGCAGCAAAATTACTTCAGATATAAAGTCTTGTTTTGCGGAAAAACATCAAAATAAAATTACTTTTTGCTTAAAACACAAAAAAAGGGTCAGAAAAATAAACTTAAAGTGAAAACAAGATTATTTCTCTGACCCCCACTGGCAGATATTTGTTTTTGTTTGTATTATGGGGTGTTTGTTACCGTAGCGACGGCGCATGGACAGACCAGCCGAAGTCTGCGATCTTGAGTTCTCCTCTGAAGCCCAGCAGAAGGTTTTCTGGTTTAATGTCTCTGTGGATCACCTTCTTTTCGTGACAGTAGTGAAGAGCGTCGGCCAACTCCTCCATGTACTAGAAACACACGAGATCAGCGTCAACATCAGCGACGCACAACAGACGATAACGGGCGTGTGTTTGATCACTCACGGTGGCGGTGCGCTGATTATCGAAGCGTCCGCAGCGCTGAAGCTCTTTATACATCTCGCCGCGCGGCGCGTACTCCAGAATCAGATACACACGCTTTTCGTCGTAGAAGTAGTTGTAGAACTGCAGGATGTTTGGATGCCTGTTCACACACACACACATCAGGATCACCACATGAACTGCTTCTATAGGAAGTAACAGCAGCACACCTGATCAAATACACACCTGAGGTGCGACTGGATCTCGATTTCTCTCCTCAGCTGATGTTCGACTCCTTCCTTCTCCATCTGAGATTTGAACAGAACCTTCAGAGCCACGATGGTCTTCAGCTTCCGCTCTCTCGCAAGGTAAACGTTACCAAACTTGCCCTTTCCAAGCGGACGGCCGATGTCGAAGTCTTTTATGGTGAATTTTCTGGAACAGCAGTTATTATTAATAAACATTGATGTTCTTGTTCAGTATTTCTGTCTTGTTTTCCAGTAAAAACATCCAGGCATTCTTAAATCAACATACATTTACTGAAGAAGCAAAATCTTGTTTTCTTAGAATCTGATCGAGTGAGTTTATGCATAAAACAGGAACAAACATAAGTTTATTTTGCCAACTCCACTGGCAGATATTTGTTCTCGTTTAAAGCATGAACTCATCAAACTGTGATCAATTTCTCAGAAACATTAACAGTCATTTTGCTTTGAGTAAATGTAATTAACTCGAGTGAAGTCTGAAGTTAACTAGGTTTACTTAAAGGGTTAGTTCACCCAGACGGCCATTACTGGAAGCCAGTGATTATAAAGTTATGCATATGGATATTTTTCAAAAACGCATCGCTTCACTTCAGAAGGTCTTTATTAACCTCCTGGAGCCGTATGGATTACTTTTATGATGAATGCAATTTTTTTGGGCTTCAAAGTCTAAGGTACCATTCACTCCAAATATAAAGCTTGGAAGTGCCAGGATGTGTTTTAATACAACTCCGATTGTGTTTATCTGAAAGAAGAAAGTCACCTAGGATGGCTTTATTATGGGATATTTTAATTTTGGGTCACCTAACCCTTTAAGGGTTCACATTTCCATTTTTTTTTATGCATTCACATGATCTTCAGCAGGAATAAAAGATGAAACACCCCAAAAGCAAATTCAAGTTGTTGTGAAACTTCATATTCATGCACTAATTTTAAAGTGAACTCACTTTGAGCTTGACTTTACTGGAACTCTCCCAGGACCTGAAAGAAAAAAAAAAAATACTTAATTTATCAATG
>RJVU01052173.1:2093451-2117583 GCA_003731715.1 Anabarilius grahami
GCCGATCTCCGGGTCTGGCGGTACCACTTTTAGCATAGCTTAGCATAGTTAATTGAATCTGATTAGACCGTTAGCATCTCGCTCAAAAATGACCAAAGAGTTTCAATATTTTTCCTATTTAAAACGTGACTCTTCTGTAGTTGCATCGTGTACTAAGACCGACGGAAAATGAAAAGTTACGATTTTCTAGGCCAAATGTCTAGGAACTATGATACCCATGGTACGGCAGCAAAGTTCCTTGATTATTACGCCGCAATGAGAGTATAGTTCCTAGCCATATCGGCCTAGAAAATTGCAACTTTTCATTTTCCGTCGGTCTTAGTACACGATGCAACTATAGAAGAGTCACGTTTTAAATAGGAAAAATATTGAAACTCTTTTGATCATTTTTGAGCGAGATGCTAACGGTCTAATCAGATTCAATTAACTATGCTAAGCTATGCTAAAAGTGGTACCGCCAGACCCGGAGATCGGCTGAATGGATTCGAAAAGGTAAAATTTGACTGTTTAACTCTAGGGGAGTTGAAAAAAGAGCCTATTTTCAAAAAAAGTCAAGTGTTCCTTTAAAAACAACAAAAAACTATAATTTTTCCAATCGTAATTATTCCACTTTTATCCATCTGTCAAACCACAGAACTTTAAAATAAACGAGTGAAAAAAAAGATATAAAAATACATGTCTATTTTTCCCCACCCACCTGCAACTTCTGAGCACCATCATCTGCGTGAGTCTGCATGTGCGCAGACGCAGCGAGCGCAGGTCCGGCAGGCGGCTGAGAGACAGCAGTCCCGGACTGACTTCCTTCCCGCCCAAACTGAGCCGCTCCAGACCCGGCCATCCCTCGCCCAGACCCAGCGCCACCATCTGCATCCGGCTGCACGTCTCCAGCTCCAGGTGTTTGAGGTGCGCGAGCGTCTGCGTGCCGGGCGGGACGCAGCTCTTCAGACCGGCTACGGTCACGCGGATGAGATCGCGCAGCTCCAGACGCTTTAATCGCTGCCACGAGCTGAGACTGCGCAGGTGCTGGTCAGAAAAAGACGGCACGTTGTCGAGGATGAGCGTTTCTATGGCATCTGCCACGGATCCGGAGGGATCATGTGCAAAGAATCCGGACGGGACTTCACAAAAATGCAGTTCTAGCACCTCTAATGACGGAGGCAGCAGGCGGCAGCTGCTTAAACCGCGCAGGTCTGCGTGCAGCAGGCAGAGTCTGCGCAGACGTGGGCACTTTGAGCGTAGCGCCTGCAGCCAGGACTCTGTGAGGAAGGCGCCGCCGCGCGCAGACAGCAGGAGGCCGCGCAGGCGCAGATGTCGCAGTCCATGTCCCAGATACTGACGGAGTAAAATCCACAGCACTCGAGACGTCACCTAAAACACACGAGAAGAGATGAACCGCAGTGAAATAAGTCAAACAGGATGGGAGAACAATAGGGCGGGACTTGATTTTACTCATAGTGAATTGATTGGATAGTGAAAAGTATCTCTATATGTCATATATATATATATGACTATACAGACATCTAGTGGTTGCACTATGGTATTACAAATTATTTTATTTCTCCCACCAGATGGTGCCAATCTGCCTTCCATACATTGGATTTTAAACACCATGTAATTTAATACAAATAAATAAATATTTTGTATTTTTTCCCCTAATATTTGAAATGAAATTTTTATATATACATTTTTATTATTTATATTCTAATATTTATTTAGAAATATGACATTTATATAGAAATTTGCACCATTTATTTTGATATGTAAATATAAATAAATTATGCATATTTTAGAGGTGAATATTATCCCCTAAGAGGAACACCAGAGGGTTAAACAAGTAAAATTTATAAAGTATAATTTAAAAAGTATATTTATTGTCTTAGTATTTGATGGTTTCTTATGGCCTTGTACCATGTTTTTCTTGAGAGAAATTAACAAAATAAGAATTTCATTGTACTAAAACATTTATTTATTTATTTTATATTTAATTCTTTATTTGACAGGGATAAAAGCAGGAGTAAANAACTAAGAGCAAATTATTGATATAACAATATATAGGCTTACAATAAAATACCCCCACAAATACAAAATTTAGACCCCCATTTAATAGTAATGTACGATTAAATGCATTATTTATTTCATTTTAATCTACATTTTATTTATTTATATTAATCAATTTTTATTTATTTATTTTAACCTAATTTAATCCATTTAATAGATTAATAACTAGTTCTGTCAGATCAATTAATTAAAATTAATCACATGTAACAANAAATCAATTAATTGCCATTAATCACATGTAACAAAAAAGTTTGTATTATATATATATATATATACACATACATAGTGATGGAATTTTCTAATTAATCATAAATAACATTTATTTTTCCTTGCAGGACTAACATTTATATGCTTTTGAAACCTAAATGTCCTCAAAACTTGGACCAAAGTCAATGCGTGTCTGAATCATATCTGAATATAACAAAAGTGGAAATGAAACTTAGAGAAAGCTAGATAACTATCTAAATATAACAGCCCCATGATACTGAGTAACCAATGAACTAATAAACACATGATTTGGTCAGATCTGGCTTTACTTAGTAACAGAAGGGTTTGACATGAAGAACCAATCATATTGTAGAATGCTTTCCCATGCTCCTATCCTATATAAACTGTTGTATTTGCTTTGCTGCTGGGATTCTCTGTGATTGAAACGAGGTGATTAACCTCACCGTGATTAAAGCATATTCGAAGGCACAGTCTGGAGTCTGTCTGGTTTTAGTGAACACTAGAGACCTTCTTCCCAAGTGATAGTGTTCAAAAGGGTCAAGACGTTGACAGACTCAGCCGACTTCGACTAGAGTATAAATCATTTAAGCATCAATTAGGAGATGAAACAGGTAAACTTAAGTCAGGTGCGAAGGGGAAAATCTACCACAACATATATACAGTCTCAGTTAAACCAAAATGTATTCAGACACCTTGAACATTTCATTCATTAATACAGTTTATTCAATATAGTTTAAAAAAATGGTATTAAAATATGACAAGATCTCAGAGTTAAACTGTGTCAGAAAATATTAATCTTAATTATGTCAGAAAACACTCAAGCAAAACATGATCAAGTCAAAGTGTCTGAATAATCTTTGGTTCCAAATTTTTATCAATTTTACAGGTATTCCACTGTATGAAGAATTATTTGGGTATAATATGTCACAGTTTACTTTATTTTGCTCTCCTCACTTACATAAATGAACTATAGTGTCCTGCACCCACTAGTAAAAATATATCAAAAATATCAAAAATGTCTGAATAATTTTTGGTTCCAAATTTTTATCAATTTTACAGGTATTCCACTGAATGAAGAATATTTGGGTATAATATGTCACAGTTTACTTTATTTTGCTCTCCTCACTTACATAAATGAACTATAGTGTCCTGCACCCACTAGTAAAAATATATCAAAAATATAAAAAATAATTTTTGGTTTGACTGAACATGGGAAACTAGGAAGGTCACTTAAAAAAAAGAAAGAAGCAATCAATTACCAAATAATAAATTCAAAATGTGCTAAAATAATGTTTTAATGAATAAATTAACATTTAAACATAAAAAAAAACTAAAATTAAAATTAGGGTAAACATTCAAAAACTCTAAAACTGCTTAATTTAGGCAAAATCTGTTTTTATTGTGAATTTAATTATTAATATTTGTTATTATTAATAAATAAAAACCAATTTGGGTATAATATGTCACAGTTTACTTTATTTTGCTCTCCTCACTTGCATAAATGAACTATAGTGTCCTGCACCCACTAGTGAAAATATATCAAAAATGTCTGGATAATTATTGGTTTGACTGTATATATAAATAGCCTCCTGACTACCAGACAAAGTTTTGTGAATTTAGTATTTTTTTCATGTCATTATATTGTTTAGAGTATAAGGAAAAAAAGGGAAAATAACATGAAAATAATATTTTATTCATATGTTATGCATATCTCTAGTGGACACCAGGACTCAGTTTTTAAAAAATAAAATAAGGCATGAAAATTATTATTATTATAAAAATTTTTAAATCGGCAATAAATTTTTAGGTTTCAGTATTTTTATACCAAACTTTGTATAAAGATGATTCTCAACTATGTTATTAAAGATATAACAGAATGATTTGACATACCATTTTTACTTTATGCAATATGTGTATAAAATGGCCGTAAACATTTTCCCATTATATACAATATATCAATACACTGTATTTAATTTGCATATTCATGTGTTTTTGAAGCAATATCTAATGAAAAAAGGTGTAATAACTTGCAAGTTTTCATAATAACATCTAATATTTAATAGGAATATTGATATATAATAATTTCTTTCCCTATTCACTTCTTGTGTCTCCCAAAATGCCTGATAAACATGATTTAAGCCCTGCGGTCATGTCCTGTTTCCTAACAGAAAGTCAAATTTGGATTTACGACAAACAATTTGTCAGATTTAAATGATAATTACACAATATTATCATATTTCCATAAATTTGATCACTAAATTAATGTCAGTCACCAAGGACTGAAACTTCCAAACATTTGGGATCTCTGAAAAGCCCTGAATGTGTTCATTACAGAACATCCAGATTTAAAACTGAGAGAAAATCTCTGAAATATAATGAAGTTCAGTTCAATTAAAGTAATTTTAAACAATAAAAAGACAATAAAGATCTTGAATTGACGAACAAAACTCTCACTCTTTTCCACGCGGACAGATCTACAGCTCTCCACAGTCTCTGGTCCTTCACCAGCTGCTTCCAGCGCCTGCACACCCTACAAACACACACATATATTCATATTCATATTCATTTATGAAATTACACGCTTTTGTTTGTTTGTGTTTGATGACTTCCGGCTGCCTGATCGCCGTCTATTATCATGTGACTGAAACGACGGAATCTTTTACGACAGTCGACGCGATATAATACCTGGAGTTGCGCACGAGTTCTCGCACATTTAAATAAGATAAAATATCAATTAAAATGTTTTCAGGAAAAAAGTCCAGAGTGCAGCATCTCACCGCGGCCATTTCAGCGCGGAACCTTTAGTGAACGCTCTGACACACTGACGGACACATTTACCGGTGACAAGCTGCAGAGGCCGCTGTGTTTTTTTGCACACAATTAATACTTTAAAAATGTGATATTTATGTTATAAGCTATTTGAGAGCTGTTGCGGATCAATCAGCTGTAATATATCTTAATTTCCTGCGACTATTGAAATTAAAAGCGTTTTGAAAAATAATTTCTGTCAGAAATAATGTGTTAACGTCGCATCGATCTTTGTTTAAAAATATTCTAATTTAATAAATATATCCGATTGTAATATTTACTGTTTGTTATATATATTTGTTGTGTTGTTTTGCGGTCACCGGAAGTGGTCTAGTCCGGCGCATGCGCAGTGTGGAGGGCAGCGCTAGCCTTGCAGAGGATCATAAGCTCGAGGAGTTTCTTTAGCTTTAATTATTCAAACTGTTAATTAGTGTGTTTATGAATCCACGCAATGGCGGGAATTAAAGGTGAGCACATTAAGCTGTGTGTGTGAGAGTGTGTAGTAATGAAGCGAGAGATGGTTGATGTTTATTAGCGGCCGCAGATTTACATCCTCCATCGAAACACAAACAAACATCGCCTCTGTTTGAACTGAAAATATATAAAAGAAACGCATAAATATGAACATAAATTCTCAATATATTTGTGACTTATTCTCTATAATCCTGTAAAGTTGGAAACATCCATTAATGTTGACATGTGAATATATATATATATATATAACATACATATATGTAGTTTTAAACCATGACATATACATTATACATATATATGTGTATATGTCAGGGTTTAAAACTGCAAATACAGTGTAATGCGAAAGTTTTGGAACCGCTTGCAGAATCTGTGAAAATGTGAATAATTTTAACAAAATAAGAGAGATCATACAAAATGCATGTTATTTTTTATTTAGTACTGTCCTGAGTAAGATATTTTACATAAAAGATGTTTACATATAATCCACAAGACAAAAAAGTAGCTGAATTTATTAAAATATCTCCGTTCAAAAGTTTGTGAACCCTTGATTCTCAACACTGTGTGTGGTTACCTGATGATCCACGACTGTTTGTGTGTTTTGTGATGTTGTTCATGAGTCTCTTGTTTGTTCTGAGCAGTTAAACTGAACTCTGTTCTTCAGAAAAATCCTCCAGCTCCTGCAGATTCTTCAGTTTTCAAGCATTTTTTGCATATTTGAACCCTTTCCAGCAGTGACTGAATGATTTTGAGATTCATCTTTTCACACTGAGGACAACTGAGGGACTCAAACACAACTATTAAAAAAGGTTCAAACATTCACTGATGCTCCAGAAGAAAACATGATGCATTAAGAGTCGGGGGGTGAAAACTTTTGAACAGGATGAAAAAGTCAAATTTTTTCTTATTTTGTTGAAATTTTTTTTTTTTCATTTAGTACTTCCCTTCGGAAGCAACAGAAGATACTTGCATGTTTCCCGGGAGATGAATTAAGTACAATTTACCTTGATCTTCGAATTCCAAAAGTTTTCACCCCCCGACTCTTAATGCATCGTGTTTCCTTCTGGAGCATCAGTGAATGTTTGAACCTTTTTTAATAGTTGTGTTTGAGTCCATCAATTGTCCTCAGTGTGAAAAGATGAATCTCAAAATCATTCAGTCACTGCTGGAAAGGGTTCAAATATGCAAAAAATCCTCAAACTGAAGAATCTGCAGGAGCTGGAGGATTTTTCTGAAGAACAGAGTTCAGTTTAACTGCTCAGAACAAACAAGAGACTCATGAACAACATCACAAAACACACAAACAGTCATAGATCATCAGGTAACCGATGACGGAGTTATTTAAATACATTTTAAAAAATAAATCTTACTCAGGACAGTACTAAATAAAAAATAACATGCATTTTGTATGATCTCTCTTATTTTGTTAAAATTATTCACAGATTCTGCAAGGGGTTCCCAAACTTTTGCATACCACTGTATATGTATATGTATGTATATAGATAGATATATACACACACATATATATTTATTTAGAGTTTTAAACCCTGACATTTAAAACTTAAATCTGCTCTTGCTCTCTCAGCTCTCATCAGTCTGTCGTTTGGAGGAGCGATCGGCCTGATGTTCCTCATGCTGGGCTGCGCTCTGCCCGTTTATAAGTAAGTGTCACGTGATGTTGGGGTGGTCATGTGATCTGCTGCATGTGTGTGCTGCTTGTTCATGCGCTGGTGTTTCTGTGCAGTAAGTACTGGCCTCTGTTCCTGCTCTTCTTCTACATCCTGTCACCCATCCCGTACTGCATCTCTCGACGTGTGGTGGACGACACTGACTCGGCTAGTAATGCCTGCAAAGAGCTGGCCATATTCCTGACCACTGGGATCGTCGTGTCGGCCTTCGGCCTGCCCGTCATATTCGCCCGCGCCGCTGTGGTAAATATCAGACCTTCCTGTTAAAGTCAACATGAAACACAGTTGAGTTCTGTCAGGTGGAACAGCATATTCAGCAAGAGTAAATGTTGGGATGTTTGGAATTGATTATCAAGGCAAACATGGGTTTAATATCCACAACAAAGCTGTTATTGGGACATTAGGAAGCTGCTTACAGATTATCACACTCATCAGCACAAATGCATGACCACAAAGTGAGTATACCAGACATTAGCAGAGCTAAAGTTCAACATGTACGCTGCTATAGCAGGAAAATCAGTCCATTTCTCCTTCATATTCTGTTCTGCTGATGTTGTGTCTGTCTCACCTTTTGTCTGCACTACAATTGCATAAATAATGTTGTGAGATTACCGTTTTAAATTTGGAATATAGAAATAATAGGTAAAAAATAGAATTGATCATTGATTCAATCGATTCGTTCAAAATGGCTGATTCATTCAGGAATTAAGTAAGTGACTGGCTGTGTTTGGAATCACCCCCTATTCCCTCATTCACTATTCCTTACATTAGTCCACTAATATAGTCCACTTACTTAAAGGTGTGCGTGAAAACGAGTGAGTGAATTCGGACACTGAGTGTTTGCATAGTTTGTGCTGTTTAATAATCATTTGAAACTTAGCAAACTGGCAGCTCCAGTAGTAATGAAAAGATTAATCTTGAAGTCTGTCATGGAAACTACCATGTTATAAACCTTAATTAAAGGGTCAGTTCACCCAAAAATGAAAATAATGTCATTTATTACTCACCCTCATGTCGTTCCACACCCGTAAGACCTTTGTTCGTCTTCAGAACACAAATTAAGATATTTTTGATGAAATCCGATGGTTCAGTGAGGCTTAAGCAATGACATTTCCTCTCTCAAGATCCATTAATGTACTAAAAACATATTTAAATCAGTTCATGTGAGTACAGTGGTTCAATATTAATATTATAAAGCGACGAGAATATTTTTGGTGCGCCAAAAAACCCCCAAAAAACGACTTTTTAACAATATCTAGTGATGGCCGATTTCAAAACACTGCTTCATGAAGCTTCGGAGCTTTACGAATCGAATCAGCAGTTCGGAGCGCCAAAGTCACGTGATTTCAGCAGTTTGACGGTTTGATGCGTGATCCGAATCACTGATTCAACACAAAAGATTCATAACGCTCCGAAGCTTCATGAAGCAGTGTTTTGAAATCGGCCATCACTAGAGATTGTTAAAAAGTCGTTATTTTGTTTTTTTGGCGCACAAAAAGTATTCTCGTCGCTTCATTATATTAATATTGAACCACTGTACTCACATGAACTGATTTAAATATGTTTTTAGTACATTAATGGATCTTGAGAGAGGAAATGTCATTGTGGTTGATGCAGGCCTCACTGAGCCATCGGATTTCATCAACAATATCTTCATTTGTGTTCTGAAGATGAACGAAGGTCTTATGGGTGTAGAACGACATGAGGGAGAGTAAATCATTTTTGGGTGAACTAACCCTTTAATAATCAATTAAAAATGAATTTATACCTGTATGATATTACACTGTACCCACATTGGACCAGTGGTTTGGAAAATGAACAAAAGGATGGATGATTCAGCTGCGGGCGCCATCTTCTGGTCAGACATGGGAATTTGACGTGTGACTCTCACAGTGCATTATGGGTATTATCTAGTCGTTGTGGGTACATCAGTTGTACACCTGTTATTGCGGTGCATTATGGGATTGAATGAGTGCACTCGATAACGTCCACTATGGTTTCGGACACCACTACAAATGGCTGTTCCCTCATAGCGCCCTATTTAAGGGTATTGAGGGTGATTTATATTTTTTAAGGTGCACTTGTGCATGCATTTACACTGCAATTAAAATTGCGTAAATAATGTTGAGATTACTGTTTTAAATAAAAAATTGGAATATAGAAATGATAGGAAAAAATAGAATATTTTAAATATGAAACAAAAACCGCCAGAAGGTGGCGGCAAGTCGCTGTCTTAATGAGTGAGTCATTGAATCATTGACTCACCCAGTTTGTTCAAACATACAGATTCATTCGGTAACAAAATACCTGTGCGTTGCTGCTGAGACGCAACATGGCTTTGTTTGGGACTATTTTCGTTGGTGAAACCAAGCAAAACAAAGACTCTTTTGTCTCTACAATGTAAGTCACTTAATATAACCTTATTGGTTATTGAATTGTTGCCCTGACACGAAGAAAAGTCTGGCGCAGCATGTGAAACAAACCACACATGGAGCGTTCATTCATGATCAGTTAATCGATATTGTCAATCCAGCCCTATAAATATCAAGCAGTGATCTCAGGCCGTTTGATGTCACCTTGACTTTTTAAACATGAAAGCATGGATTGATGAGATTGATTTCCAGATGGTTGCCTGAATATCTAATGTGATTGTCTGCAGATCGAGTGGGGAGCCTGTGCGCTCGTCCTGACGGGAAACATCGTCATCTTCGCCACCATCCTGGGCTTCTTCCTGGTCTTCGGGTCGAACGATGACTTCAGTTGGCAGCAGTGGTGAAGCGCGGCGCCGCGTCTGGACTGTTTCTCCTCGATGCAGCGTCACTATGATACTGTTACAGCAGTTTGTTTTACTCTGAAATTATTGTTTTTATTTATAACTGCCGCCCATTGATAGATGCAAGAAATCAGTGCAATAATTTTGTTAGATTTTTAGCTTTGTCTGACATCAGATTGTTTTATAGTTTTTTTCATTTCATGCACGACTGAATTCAGGTGGTCAAACAAACACTGGTGACGTCAGATTGTTTTTCGTCCGAGCATTTCATTGTACGCACGCACTGCTTCTTTCTGAAACCGGAAACATTTTAGCGTCTCATCCGTCTTCAGCTTTATGACTTTGATGTCTTTTCTGTTACCAGCTTTGCTTTTTTTTATTCAGAACTTATTTATTTGTTCCTGTCACTCTTGTTTTCTCTTTGATGGTGCATTAAACATGAGATTGTAGAATTAAGCTCATTATGTTCATGTTGATTTGAATGATTCTGTTAGTTTGTTTTTATTGCATAGTGATGCTTTTGGCATCGTGAGATTTCCAGATTTCCCAGACACGTTTCTTTAAAAAACAAAACAAACAAAAAAATCAGTAACTTTATCAGCTAACTATGAAATTGAGATCATGTTCGATTTAAAAGCATGTAGACTAGCTTATATTCATCATTTAAGGTGTAAATTAAAAAAATAAAGACGAAAATCATGTGAGTTTCTATAAATTTCCCCGAAACTAATCAAGCAGCAGTTGGTCTGTGTTTCCAGATGCCGAGGGTTTAAAGTCAACGTGAAATCAACATGGACCCAATTGACTTTCACACATTTCTGCTCATGATTCATCTGTGCACACTATTCCAAAAAAAGTTGGCCTTCATAATCTTTAATCAAAATGTATGTACTGATGTAGAGATACTTTCACCACTACCTGATTCCTCATGGATTAATCAAGTATACATTTTCACAAAATCTGTCAGATTTCAGAGGTTGAACGGGTTGTAAATGCAGTTTCATGTTGACTTTAACGCTTTGAGATGTTCTGTTATTTTATATCTCACTGTTTGTGCAGAAACGGCACAAGTAACATTGTGACTTTTCCCCCCCCTCTTGTTCTTTTTTTAAATAAATGCCATTTTTGAAAAAAAAAAGAATTTTACTTTTGTTGTACACAACCTCTGACCTTTGCTCACTGTTTCTGTTCAGATTTTGCTGGCGACCTCATCCTTTAATAATCGCACAAATAATAATATATAAAATCTTGAAACTCAAAGGCCTTAGGCAGGTTTTCTCTTCTGTCAGTATGTGTGGAATGAGGGAGAGTCGCTGCAACGCCTGCGTTACAGAAACACCTGCAGAAACACATGCATCGTATTTGCATTAATCTGATATAAAACATGCAAAGACTTGCATGCCAGTTTCACCCCAAATTCTGATTACTGTACCTGGATGATTTAGTTATACATTTTGTAGCTGTCTTTATTCTATAAATTTTCCGCCATTTTGAATTTTGTCCTACTTTTTCAAACTCCTCCTGGACGGTTTGTCCGATTTCCACCAAAATTGGATCAGATAATCTTTAAACCACGCTGGCAAAAAGTTATTAAAATCTTTTTAATTAACCCAACCATTCTTGAATAACGCACAAACAAATTTGACGAAGAGAACGCCAAATTGGATGTAAGGTGCGTTCCAAACGGGATATATCGCCTTCCGAAGGGCACTTCGGAGTGAAAATAATCATGGTCGCCATATTAAAGGGTCTTTCCAAACCGAAGTGCTCAAAACTGGCCACTTCAAAGGGCCCTTCGGAATGAAGGATTTCGAAGGGTACAACTGATGGACACTTCGGGCCCCCATGATCCTTTGCACAGGGAAGTTGTTTGGCGTCACAGAATGGGTGCAGGAGGCTCGGAGTTCGATTTTACCTATAAATGTATTTTTCTATACTACTGTAATATTTATACGAGTTAGATTTGGTACATTATTATGGTCAAAACGACATTGTACTTCAACAAAAATACTTTACAGCTCCCTTTATCAGTCCATTCAAATATTTCAAATACATAGATACAATATACAATATGGTGCGATAAACCAAAAATAAATAAACTAACGTTAAACAAAAGGCGCAGCTTGCACAATCTACTCCTCCTTGATTGTCTCGTTAAGAAGATGCAGAAGTGCATTCCAAAAAAGAGGTGTTTTTTTTTTACCCCCACACCCTTCATCCCTTTGAAGCTCTCACTCCGGAGGGTAAACCCTTTGAAGGGATTAGGGCATAGGGAGGAGCCCTTCCGAATGGAACGCAGGGCAAATCTTCGCAATGCTTTAGCGTATTGAGACGAGTCTTGGTATGTCATCACAAGCATGACCTGAGGCAGCATTTCAGCACAGCGCCACCTACTGATCAAGAGATATGAAAACTGTCTATTTTTGCTTATAACTTCTGGACCGTTTGCCCAAAAATCATGAACATTTAATTCAGTGAGAAGAATGATACCCAATTTTCCCATATCGGCCATTTTGAATTTTATCATAAAAATGCTGTATTTTATGAACGCATTAGTGTATCATTACGAAAATTGGTACGTATCATCGGGACCATGCCCTGAAGGCAATCAAAAAAATTCAGAACAGCGCCACCTTCTGGTCAATTTATAATAAAATTTCAATAAATGTTAACTTTTGATTAATTTAAATGAAATGGTCTTGGTATATTCATTGTACGGAAGAGGATTAGGGCCAAGCAATAATAAAAAAATAAAACCATCTCGAGATTAAAGTTGTTAAATTTCGAGAAAAAACTCGTTAAATTTCGAGAAAAAAGTCGAAATAAAATGTTGAGAATAAACTCGTTAAATTACGAGAAAAAAACTCGTAAAATTTCGAGAAAAAGGTCGAGATAAAATGTTGAGAATAAACTCATTAAATTACGAGAAAAAAACTCGTAAAATTTCGAGAAAAAGGTCGAGATAAAATGTTGAGAATAAACTCGTTAAATTACGAGAAAAAAACTCGTAAAATTTCGAGAAAAAGGTCGAGATAAAATGTTGAGAATAAACTAATTAAATTACGAGAAAAAAGTTGTTAAATTACGAGAACAAATTTGGTAAATTATGAGAAAAATTCGTTAAATTTCGAGAAAAAATTTGAGATAAAATGTTGAGAATAAACTCATTAAATTATGAGAAAAAAGTCGTTAAATTACGAGAACAAATTCGTTAAATTACCAATTTGTTCTCATAATTTAACGACTTTTTTCTCGTAATTTAATGACTTTATTCTCATAATTTAATGAGTTTATTCTCAACATTTTATCTCTACTTTTTCTCGAAATTTAACAAGTTTTTTTTCGTAATTTAACGAGTTTATTCTCAACATTTTATTTTGACTTTTTTCTCGAAATTTAACAACTTTAATCTCGAGATGGTTTTATTTTTTTATTATTGCTTGGCCCTAATTCACTTCCGTATCATTGAGTCATACTGAGAACAGTGATACCAATTATGCTATACTCGGTCAAACTTTCTGTCCACCATGTTGAATTTTTTTTTTAAACTCTTTTTTCGAACTCCTCCTAGACCGTTGGTCTGATTTTCACAGAAATCAGCTTGGCATGATGTCAAGCTGATTCTGGAACTGTAACTCAGCAACACTTTGCCATATTGACACCAAACTTTGCATTTGTCAGTAGCCGCGTTTCCATTACAGATTTGCGCAAAACGTTTGCAATATCTTCTAAATGTCGATAAAAAACTATTGCGAAATGACGGCGTTTCCATTAACCGATGTTATGCGACTAAAACTCTCGCAAAGAGTCATTTTCCTCTTGCGATAAGTCATTTTCTAAAAGATACTTCTTCTGAGAGCTGTATTTGCTATCTTTACAGAATGATGATGTGACTGTACGTCAGGTGACCTGTAAATGCGAAAAAACTGTTTCCATTGCAGTTTTGCAAAATATATTTTTTTCGAATTGCCTGAAAAACCACCTCATGCGAGAATAAAAACCTTTTTGTGATATTTGGGAGTTTTTGCGAAATACACGTTTTTCCATGGAGTGTAATTTCAATTCGAAATTACTATTTGCGCAATTTGAAGGGTAATGGAACTGCAGCTATTGTCTCCTTACGCTGACCACACAACATCAATTTGGTAACAGCGCAACCTAATGGTCAAAAGTGATAAACAATTTAGTCATATTACAAGTGATTTCAGCCATTTTGACTAAAGTAATCTAAAAATGTCTTTAATTACTCATTGTTTTGCTCTGAAGCTCCCAGCCATGCTTGCATAACTCATGGCTTTTTTATGTTTGGCCCCTTAATTGTTGCTTGCAGCTATATTTTTTTAAATGATTTTGCAGTGAAATATGAGTGGGACACATTCCTGACAGGTTTCATGAGAGTTTGTGTGTGAGTGTGTGTGTGCATTTGAATATTTGGAGAGAAAGAAAGAGCGTTTTCTTCCCCCTGAAGCGAAAGAGACTCATCAACATGTTTCAGAGCCGCAGTAAAGGACTGAGAGACGAACAGATCAGATCAGAACACACTGGAGGTTATGAGGAGATTTTTCAGAGTTGACAGAGATGAAGATTACGGTCAGATTCAATATCTCACTGCAAAATGCATCCGACTGTCTCAGGAGAAAGGTAAGAGTCCAAATGATCAAATTCAAAGATGGAAACCAACTTTTAGACTGACACAAACCAGTTAAGATGATGCAGGTAGATCAGCTTAACGAGTGAGCTGAAAACAGCAATATTCATTTTTGTTTAAATGTATGTACATTTTTTGACTTATTTTGCAATTGTATATGTTGTTGGCGGCACTTTACAATAAGGTCCCATTTGTTAACTTTCATCAATGCATTAACTAACATTAACAATGAGCAAAACTTTTGTTACAGCGATTTCTTAAAGGGATAGTTCACCAGAAAATAAAAATGTTGTCATCATTTACTCGCCCTCAAGTTGTTCCAAACCGTTATGAGTTTCTTTCTTCTATTGAACACAAAAGATGATACTTTGAAGAATGTTGGTAACCAAACAGTTGCTGGTCCCCATTGACTTCCATAGTATTCTTTTTTTTTTTTTTTCACATAGAAGTCAATGGGGGGCAACTGTTACCAACATTCTTCAAAATATCTTCTTCTGTGTTCAACAGAAAAAAAAAAACTCATCCAGGTTTAGAACAACTGAAGAGTGACTAAATGATGACGGAATTTAAATTTTGGGGTGAACTATCCTTTTAATACAAACACAACTGTGTTAAAGGGATAGTTCATGTTAATGTTAGCTCAGATCCTTT
This sequence comes from Anabarilius grahami, assembly GCA_003731715.1. NCBI lineage: Eukaryota > Metazoa > Chordata > Actinopteri > Cypriniformes > Xenocyprididae > Anabarilius > Anabarilius grahami. The sequence goes on from RJVU01052173.1 coordinate 2,108,777, forward strand.
AAATAATATTAACAGATAAGTTATTGAAATTAACATTAACTAATGTTAATATATGCTTTATAAGTATTTTTATTGTTAGTTCATGTTTTGGGACCTTATTATTGTAAAGCGTGAGCATTTTGTTGGAATTAGGCTAGGCGGCTACTTGTTTATTTGCATTAACTTTCTTTACTTCACTATTTTACACAATATCTCATTCTGTGCAGCTGTGCTTGAAATGCTTCAGCAGTTTTTGTCATGCACACAACTAAAATGACTAGTTAGGGTTAGTTTGTGATTTCAGTTGATTAAGCAGTTTTTTTCCTCCAGATAATGTGCGTGTGTGTGTGTGTGTGTGTGTGTGTGTGTGTGTTGCAGCAGTGCTACAGCGCGAGCTGCTGGTGTCTCGAGAGCGGCAGCAGGCTCTGCAGGCGGAGATGGAGGCTCTGTCAGTGCGAGTGTGTCATAAGGAGCAGATCTGCATTGAGCTGAGCATCAAATACGAGCAACTGCTGGAGCGATTTCAGCAGCAGCAGGTACAGCCGAACACAAACCGTATTAATATGTGAGATGATCGCTGGACGCCACGCGCTGATGAAACATCCTGTGACAGATTGTACACTGTATATAAAGCAGTTACTTACAAAATATGTTCTTATAAATTCATGAAACAAAAGTTGCGCTCTTTCTTCCCTATTGTGACGTATATCGAGTGAAACGGCTTCTCGAACAAGAACAAATGTAGGGCGGGGCTTGATTTTGTCCGTGGGGAATTGAGTAGATGGTTGTGGTTTGCTATTGGTGGATCTCATGTGAGTGACAGGTTGCCCCGCCCTCGCGCCAGTAAAGACGTCATCAGAGAAGAGATGTTGCTGCAAGAGGGAGGGGAAGTTATTTTGTTTAAAAGCTTATTGTAGCAATATTACACACAGTTCAATACTATTAAAAACGTATGCAGTGTACAGTATATACTGCGCGGCATGGCAGCAGTCCATATATAACCTGTGTGTGTGTAGGAACAGGCTGATGTCCTGCAGCAGCGTGTGCTCTCTGTGACGGAGGACAGGCGGAGAGACTCGTCACTGCTGTGTCTGCAGCTGGAGCAGGTGAGCTGTGATTTACAGCAGCTGCAGGGCTCAGAGGCGCAGCTGATGGGCCTGGTGGACGAGCTGCACCAGGAGGCCCAGCTCAGAGCCCAGCAAGCTGAGGTCCTGGAGACGCGGCTCCACGAGGAAACTCAGTCAAAGGCACAGCTAGTAGAAGACCTAGAGATGCAGCTAAACAGGTATCTCACTGCATGAAACGTGTAAGAAACATGATTGTTTTACGCACAGCTATTGTATATCAAACATGATCTTCACAGACCGTATGACAGACACATTGTATTTTTTGCTTGATCAGTAAATCCCTGGAGCTGGTGGAGCTGCAGATGTCGCATGAAGCCCTGCGGCAGGATCTGTGTGATCAGCACAGCGCCCACCAGAGGACGGTGGAGGAACTGCGGCGAGAGAATTCAGAGAGTCTCGGCAAACTCCGTGAAACGGCCGAACAGTTCGAGTGGCTGTGCGAGCAGCAGCGGAGGTGGATGAGCTGTGTGAAGAGGTTCTGTTTGCTCCGTTTCATGAACACACTTCACTCGGGCGCTTTCCGAAAAACCTTCCCAGACAGCAACATAATGCGGCCCAGATCCGGCCCACATCTGGTACATGTGGATTACATGCGGACCGAATATGGGCCGGATCTGGGCCGACACTATGTTGCTGTCAGGGTTTGGGAAGCGTTTGCTTCAAACCAGTGATTCGGAGCGCGTATCAATTGCCAAAGTCGTGTGATTTCAGTAAACGAGGCTTCGTTACATCATAACTGTTACAAAATTTCAATGGTTCGCCACTAGGGGGCGATGATCTTCGTGAACACACAAACCAGCGACTCTGTATGATTTTACCTGATCTTGGATACATTTTTAGAAATTTCATGACACATTTGTATAATATAAAAGAAGAGTTGTAGTTAAAAGTCACTTATTGGTCTGATTAACCAAGCTATAATTTGATAAAATATCACACATTATAAGTACAATCATATTATGTGATTTATTAATTTCATAATAGATTACACCTTCAATAAAACATTTGTAATTGGTTTGTCAAAGGTGTTTTTATGCATGTTTGGGCTGAGTTTTCGCTGCATTTGAGAGTTTCGAAACAGTGAATCATTTTGCAAAGCAGTTGGTTTAATTGATTCAAGGTTTCGCAAAGCTTCGTTTCTCCCACCGCTATTTATGCAAGCTTGTTTTCTGTCACTGAATAAAAATAAAAAAGGTAATTGCGACTTTTTATCGCACAACACGCAATTGTGAGAGAAAAAAAAGATATAAACTTGCAATTACGAGAAAAAAGTTAGAATTGTGAGAGAAAAAGTAGCAATTATCTTTTTAATTGTTTTATTCCGTGGCGGAAACAAGCTTCCTTAACTATTCACTCATTTGTAAACTGCTGAAAATGGGCATATGTCACACGAAACGTGTTTTTAGATTCCAATGTGCTACTTTTCCATTGTTTTTCAATGTAAACGTGCTAGACGGACGTTTTTAGCCGTCGTTTGAGTCGTCTCAGCTTTCCAAAAACATGCAAAAACTTACAAAAACACATCTCTAGACCTTGCAATCTTTTCATTCCGCTAACCTGCATCTCGTGTTTTTAGCAGCACAAATGTTTCATTATGTTCCGTCCAGTTGTTTTTGAATGCTAGAATGCGTGTGAACTGTGAACAGCCTCCCAAACAGGGAAATTAAGCTGTTTTCTGCAGGTGAGCAGGCATGTGTGTGTGTGTGTGTGTGTGTGTGCAGGTTTAAGGACTGTCTGTCAGGTGAGAAGGAGTCCCTGGAGCTGCAGGTGAACAGGTTGCAGGTGGAGTTGGATGCTATCAGGAAGACTGTGAACTCCGACTGTCCCTCAGAACCCCTTAGAAGGTCACTTTTTATTTTATTTTATTTTATAATTTAGAATATTATAAATGTGCTATGATTTTTATCTTTTTCTCACAGATGGGATGATGAGAGGATATCTGACCTCCAGGCTGAAGTGGACCAATGGAAAAGACTGTATGAAGACCTGCTTAAACTCACCACACAGCAGGTACACACACACACACACACACACACACACACACGTTCACTAACCCTGTCTGAATAAATACACATCATATTATGTGGTTTTGTCAGGGCCAGCGGGCAGCAGATGGACACCTCAAACCCCCGTGAGGATCCAAACACAGACGACAGCTTCACATCACACTCACTGACCCATCTGTAGTTCGATTTCAATCATCGTTATAGGGTTTATGAAAAGAGGGAGATGTTCAGATCGAGTTATTCATCCTGTTATTGTGTGTCCGTCGTGATCCGGTCAGTGGCTCTGTTCTGTTCTGTGGTCTAGTTTCGTTTGTTTTGCTGTTTGTTCTCTGGTTCAGTGACACTTTAAAGTCACCAGAGTTACTATAAACCCTAAATGATAAATCAGGATTATTAATTTTATCCAAGTGACCAGTGTAAGGTTGGAGCTGTTTAGCTATGATACAAAAGTTTGGAATAATGTTTTTGAAAGAGTATCTTCTACTCAGAGATGCGTTTATTTGATCAAAAATACAGTAAAAAAAGTGAAATGTTATTGCAATGTAAAACAGCTGTTTTTTATGTAAATATATAGTAAAATGTAATTTATACCAGTGATCAAAGCTGAATTTTCAGCATCATTACTCCAGTCTTCAGTGTCACATGATCCTTCAGAAATCATTCTGATAAATTTCGATAAATTTGATCTGTGTGTGTGTCTGTTTGTTAAATAGATTATATGAAGTCTCCATCACATGCACACACAGTTATCAGTGGTTGTGAGAGTGTTCAGACACTAGATGGGGATGTTCCTCCACTGACAGTCACACCAAACCTCAAGCAGCAGCTCAAGAACTGTAATGTATTTCACATCTTTCCAAATATGAGCACAACTAGACAGAGTCATCATGGTGCTGGAGCTCCTGACTGAAGCAGATGTCATTGTCCTTAAATCACCTCTGATCCACCTCGACTCGTACTGTCTCGTCATCTGTGTCTGACAACAGGAATGTGTTTCTCAATGATCCATAAAGCACAGCACAAACTCATCGTTCAACACTAACATCACACACAGTCTCCAATGCACTTTTACTGTGTATAGGGAAGTTCATATTATTTAATACTGTGTTAAAGTTATTAAAATACAATGCATGGAAGACTAAGAAAACCAGATGTAATACCACTGTGTAACCACTAGATACCTGTATAGCCTATATGCAAAAAGTGCTGCGTTTTACCTAGTTTTTTATAAAAGTATTTTCAGACATAATTAATTGCTTTTGTACCATTCTGATTAACCCTCTGCCATTGTTTGTTTGGGGGTCACACTTGTTCACGGTCAAAAGTGACCAAACACCTGAAATGTAACTTTTTTATTTTCAGTAAAATCACTGTAATATATTTTTGTTCATTTTGTATTTTTTTTTTATTTTGAGAGAATTTCATGGTACTAATTAATAATTATTGCATAAATATTAATTAGTACCATGAAATTCTGTGTTTTCCCATTGAAAATGATACGATTTTTTTAATTACTTCTCAAATAAAGCAGTATTTCATGTTAAAGGTGCAACATGTAAGATTTCTGTCCGCTAGAGGTCGCTAGAGGTCTATTCAAAACAAAGGCGTAGCTTGATGACGGCAAGTTTGAGTGCGGAATCTTGGGACATGTGGTCTTCACATCACAGCCGGTGGAAATAATCAGGATAGGACTCGGGAAGAAATCATGTTCATGGATGTGATTATTAACGTTACTGTAGTGTGAAGCAGAGCAGGAGCGAGTGTTGTGGAGCTGAACGAGGAGCTGGAGCGATTGAGCAACACACGCCTCACGAGCAGCGGGACTTTTATTATGACACAGTCGCCGGCGCTGCTTCCGCTTTTCCGGTCATGAGTATGAGGTAACGCAGCTCTGTTTATCATATTAGATACATTTGAGAGTGTTGAAAATGATGTTATTACGTTACTCTGTGCGTTCGCTCGGCGGCTGCTGTGAGACACTGTTACACACTACAGTAAGAGATCGATTTTACAATATCATATTAAATATTGAATGTCTTTTGTTGATAAATGGCATGCAATTAATTTTAAAACATATTGTATGATGGAGAAAATCCTGTATTACTGTTACTCAAAATAAAGCTGCATCTGATTATGCTGTTAGCTACTTCACACAATAGTGTTTTTCTCTGAGGCGTGGTAAAGCATGGTACTCGCTAAAAAAATCAAGAAAATTAGATTTAAACAATAAGACTAAACGTGTTGAGCTATATAACAATAATTGATTTTCTGTCTATAAACGTAACCAAACAGTTGTTCCCTTAACATGTAAATATTAAAGCGTCTTTGGTGTTTCCATGGTTTCTACTAAATAAAAGCGGAAACAAAGCTTTATATGAAAAGGCTTATAAATTCTCTAGTTGTTTTTAGACATAAATTCTTATTTTAAGTTATGCATTTGAATATATATATTTAGACATTTTCAAAGACAACTTTTTGTAAAGTTTTAGATTTTTTTTGTTTGCAATGTTGATTTGAAGTGTCAGTTTTTGCATTAATTTTACTAGTCAATCCTGAACACAAAGGAGGACATTTTGTTACACATAACATCAAAATTCAAGAAAAATGTAACAAAAATGAACAGGAATGTTTATCAGAGGTTAATCAACCTGATTTCATCCTCTTATTCGAGTCTTCTGGCTCAGTTTTATTCATATTGTTACAGCCACACCAGTTTGTGTGTGTATGATAGTGTGTTGTCTGTGTGTGTGTGTGTGAGTGTGTTTGTCTGTTTTGTAACAATGGAAGTGCAGCGCAGTTAAATGGAAACACATGTTCTGTGTGAACGGGCCCTTTACGCTGTACAGCCTAGGATAACCAGTTTCAGTCTTTTATTTTTGTTTATGTGGCATTATATTTACTACAGAATGCTCTCCAAAGGCAATTTATTAGACAAATCATGTGCTGAAACCTCTTTACACATTTTATGCATTTAGCTGTCCTCTCCCTCTGTGAATCTGTAATAGTATAGATGTGAATAGAGTCCAGGACTGCAAGGGTTAAAGAGAGGCAGGGAGTCTGGATGCCTTGTACCTTCATTACGTAGAAAAACAGACATGTCTTGTAAGACTGATTTCCCCGGTGATGTCAGGGATTTTCAAAGTCTCTTGTGTTTAGGGAACAGGACTGTTGTATATGATTCAAAAATATTATTATGGAGAGCTGCTTCCACACGCTTACATCAATAATAAAGCTGCCATCTCAAACAGATGTTTGGAGCGATTCCTTCGATCCAATCAATGTGTCGGACTGTTATGATGTTGTCATAGAGACGTCACTCCCGCCCTCTGCTGGTGGCTGTTGGAACTGCATCTTGTGTAATTGCATTTACCAACAGGTGTGAGTCTTGAAAATTCCCTTTCAAACAGCAAAACTGACAGGAGCAGCTCCGGTGGAGGACAGTAACTGGATCCAGAACCTTCACAGCTCATGTCTCAGTCGCTCTAAGGTACTGAAACCACACATTAAACCCCACAATACACGGTAAGGCAGCGATGAGTTTGAAGCAAAGTCCACAAGTAGTTTGAATCGGCGGCCATCTTACAAACGCCTCTCAGGCATGCAAGTGCAGCTCCTGTCTCTTTGAACGAGGAAACATTGAATTCTCCAAAGCTGTTTGCCAAGCTTTCGATTAAATTTCATATTTGAAATCACCAGTGAAATCTGACAACAACTGTCTCATAAATTTTGGTTCTAAACGCTCCAATCATGACATTTTTCAGGCTGGATCAAGCTAATGCGCATGCGCAGTCCTAAGCTCGTCTTTTTAGAAAGCGTGCGTCTGACTGTTTCTATAGGAACCGGAGCTTCTAGCACCGTCTCCTAACTAAAAGTGTTGTTAATCTGAGTTTTTGTCAAAACTAGACGCGATGGTGACGATTCTATTTTAGAAAAGGTTTCTATTTCTCCGCGATGTCGCGGCTGGAACAAATACACAAAGTATGGCAATGATAATCTCAGGTACTGTTTATGTGCTTTATTTAATGTTAAAAGCGTCTAATGTGAGTTTGAATATCATTCTGTGTTCCCAGCTTTTTAGATGTAATGAAAAAAACACTGCTAATTCACCTCAGATCTTGAAAATAAATAAATGGGCGAACAAAGAAGTGTATTCTATGACAAAGATTTGTTCAGTCACTCCGTTTGTACTTTAAATAATGTTTGAATGCTGTAATATTTATGAATTTTACTTTAATTCCAGAATCGATAGTGCAGTGAATGTTTATATGGTTGTCAATGAATGGGACGCGTATATTATTTTAGCTTTAATAAGATTCTCCCAATAAATAGGCAAGAATAAACCTGGTATCCTCCATGATTCCTGTTCTTTCCGACATCAAAGCACTTGAACGCGACGAGCTCGTAATCACGACTTCAGAAGTGGGAAGTAGGAAATTTCCGATAACTCGTGAAGGCAGCATCAGCACTCGAGTCACTCGTCATGTTTATTTAAATAGACCTTTACACAATAGATTGCTTAAAATCAAGCAGAAGACAGAAGAAATGAACTGGAGAAAATTAAAGGCCCGTTCACACCTAGAATGATAACTATAACGATAACTATATTTGCGTCGCCATCAACGAACGATAACAGTCTGTTTATTCTAAGCTCGCGCTTAGAATTTGTGGTTTCAAAGTGTGTACAACATGTTTTTGCTGTTCTTGTTGCATTTACACGGCTTTAACCAGCAGATGTCCTCAGCAGGCTATGTTTCGAGTGAATAGTTAGCGTAATCGATCTAATCTAACAGTGAATTTAGCTGACGAAGTCAATATAGTGAAATAAAAACAACACCTAGTCTTTTTCACTGCAACTTCAAAGGAAGCAAGACAATGTTGTCGAAACTAGCGCTGGATACCTGAGGTAATTTTATGTTACACTGTTTGCTAGACTTGCATTATGATCTCATCGTTAATCCTTCTCACCATTTATTCCAAGGGAATGACCGATTGTTTTCCATATATCCATTTTCTTTAAAGTATCCTTGAAAAGGGGTTTGAATTGTCAAACAGTGATTTTTCTGGACCTCGGCGATAAACTTCTCCGCGATGTCGTCTGCCATTTTCTGCAATATCGCGTTCATATCGCAGATGAATCGCCTTCGATAATGAACGCGATATTGTGTGGCTCGTCAGTGAACTACGGCTCTGTCTATTAAATGGAGCTCCATTTAAAAGCAGGTGATGGCGATTTAGCGGTAATCAGGGAACCGGCTTTACTGACGAAATGCACGTGACAATTGCATGCGATTAATCGTGCAGCCCTACTATCTACCTATCTGTCTATCGTTCTATATATCTATCGTTCTATCTGTCTATAGTTCTATCTATCTATCGTTCTATCTGTCTATAGTTCTATCTATTGTTCTATCTATCTATCTATCTATCTATCTATCTATCTATCTATCTATCTATCTATCTATCTATCGTTCTATCGTTCTATCTGTCTATAGTTCTATCTATCTATCTATCTATCGTTCTATCTGTCTATAGTTCTATCTATCGTTCTATCTATCTATCGTTCTATCTATCGTTCTATCGTTCTATCTACCTATCTGTCTATCTATCTATCTATCTATCTATCTATCTATCTATCTATCTATCTATCTATCTATCGTTCTATCTGTCTATAGTTCTATCTATCGTTCTATCTATC
>RJVU01052173.1:2118686-2129418 GCA_003731715.1 Anabarilius grahami
CTATCTATCTATCTATCTATCTATCTATCTATCTATCTATCTATCTATCTATCTATCTATCTATCTATCTATCTATCTATCTATCTATCTATCTATCTATCTTTCTATCTGTCTATAGTTCTATCTATCATTCTATATATCTATCGTTCTATCTGTCTATCGTTCTATCTATCTATCTATCTGTCTATCGTTCTATATATCTATCGTTCTATCTATCTGTCTATCGTTCTATCTATCTATCTATCTATCTATCTATCTGTCTATCGTTCTATCTATCTATCTATCTATCTATCTATCTATCTATCTATCTATCTATCTATCTATCTATCTATCTATCTATCTATCTATCTGTCTATCTATCTGTCTGTCTGTCTGTCTATCTATCTATCTATCTATCTATCTGTCTATCTGTCTATCGTTCTATATATCTATCGTTCTATCTGTCTATAGTTCTATCTATCGTTCTATCTATCTATCGTTCTATCTATCTGTCTATCGTTCTATCTATCGTTCTATCTATCTATCTATCGTTCTATCTATCTATCTATCTATCAAACAGTGGCTTTTCTGGACCTCGGCGATTAACTTCTCTGCAATGTCGTCTGCCGTTTTAAATGCGCGGGCCCAGCTGTGGTGTGGACACTGCTATTCTTTTATATTTAGAATGATTTTTAGAACTATATTTTTATCGTTCTTGGTGTGAACGGGCCTCAACACCTTAAAGAAGGTGGAGCCTCAGAGCCACACCCACCTATTACATCATCACTACGGACATGGTAGTTCGAAGGTGTTTACCAGCCTGAGTGTCCTCAGATAATAAGTGTTGACATTTAATTAATTGCAGAAGTTCATGTTGGAGGTTTAGATCAAACCCTGAGCCGAATGTTTGAGGAAAATCAGCACAGTTGCACAAACAAAGTACAACAAAGTTGTTTGGAAACAAAGTACACAAACTTGTGTGTGTGATATTTATTGTAGATGTGTATTATTGACTGTCCCTCACCTGTAAACACCTCCTTTTAGCTCGCGCTCAATCTAGGACAATATCTCAAAATGTGCTTCATCCATCACTGATCTCAGAGTTTCTGGAACAAACTGATGTTTGTGTTTGTGAAATATATGAAAACAAAATCAGAAAACATTACAACTGGATTGAACCCAACAAACACAGAATGAGGTTTGTGAGTGTTTCATCAGTACAATATTTTGGCGTTTTGTTCGTTGATGGTGATCACGTGTATTTTGCAGTCACATGTTGTATGTTCAGTCACTGAAACGGTTTAATCAAAAGCGCGTGCTGTTGATCTGTGAGAGATAGAGCTTTTTCCTCAAGACATTCATGCATTCATTCATCCAAGGAGAGTTTGTGATTTTGTGAATATGCATGTGTGAATCACAGTGGATTTAACATGGCTTTTTTGGCACTGATCATCAGAAAATCCTAATACTTTTACATAAAGTTCTGCTTTGGTGCAACCGAATAAAGTACAGATGTTTAGTAGTTACTAAGTGGATTTTACATCCCAATTTAAGTAAGATCAAATGGTAAATTTACAGTGAACTCAAAAGGGCAAGGACATTTTGATCTCTCATAATACTAATATCAAAGCATAGAAGTTTGTAAAAGGGTCATTTTGGGTTCATTATTTGAGCTGTCAGTGTGTGAATATAGATCATGAGCGAGTGTTATAGACACGTTAAAGTCTCGGCACAGACAGACCATCTCACATAGTTCAGCCCTAAAAATAGCTGTGCACAAATCTGAACCCACAGTTCAATATGAAGGCGACGACTGAACCGGAAACGTTTTACCGTTTTAATACAACAAAGCTCCATTCAGCCCCGAGACTCGTAATATTTTATTCACGTAACCTGCGTCTCACACTCTCGCAGAGCAAAGCAAACACAGACGGCGTGTAGGATAATATTTGTGCATGTGTGTGAGTGTGTATCGCAGTTAAAGACAGAAATATCGGTGTTCTGTACAGCAGGTAATTCTTAAATCCATTATCGCGTCTCTCTGCTGAAGTTCATATGCTCAAATGTCTGCTGACAGCTTTCAGCGGCGCACAGCTAGACGCAGAGAGAGACTACGAGAAAGGAGGAGAATTTCCTCTGTGATGTTTTTGTGGGCTGGTAAAGATCTGTAACGGCAGAACCAGGACCTAAAATTAACTTGTTGCCACACCTGCCACTGGCGGCTGATGCCAGAAATATTTCTGTTTCAGCCATGAAACTGTATTTGCCTTAATACACTCTTAAATGTTATTGGCATCGATGGTTCTATGAGGAACCTTTAACATCCAGAGAGTCTTTCTATTACACTAAAGGCTCTATAAAGAACTTCACTGAAAGGTTCTTTTGGGAACCAAATATGGTTCTTCTATGGCAATATTATGAGTGAAAATATACATTCACAAGAATATGAACAAAGAAAGTTCACACCGGTGATGCATTCTGGGAAATGAAGTGTTCTTCCACCTTGGTCTACAAAGATTATTGTATTAAATATGATAAAAATATGAACAAAATACAAATTTCTACAGGTGATATTTCAGACATCCGTCTGTAAAGCGTATAACAATTACCTTTTAAACTATTTTTTGTCAACATTCAAACATCTATCTATCTATCTATCTATCTATCGTTCTATCGTTCTATCTATCTATCTATCTATCTATCTATCTATCTATCTATCTATCGTTCTATCTGTCGTTCTATCTGTCTTTCTGTCTATCTATCTATCTATCTATCTATCTATCTATCTATCTATCTATCTATCGTTCTATCGTTCTATCGTTCTATCTATCGTTCTATCTATCGTTCTATCTATCGTTCTATCTATCGTTCTATCTATCGTTCTATCTATCTATCTGTCTATCTGTCTATCTGTCTATCTGTCTATCGTTCTATCGTTCTATCGTTCTATCTATCTATCTATCTATCTATCTATCTATCTATTTATCGTTCTTTCTTTCTTTCTTTCTTTCTTTCTTTCTTTCTTTCTTTCTTTCTTTCTTTCTTTCTTTCTTTCTTTCTTTCTTTCTTTCTTTCTTTCTTTCGCTCTATTGTTCTATCGTTCTATCTTTCTATCTTTCTATCTTTCTATTGTTCTATCGTTCTATCTTTCTATCGTTCTATCGTTCTATCTATCATCTATCTATCATCTATCTATCTATCGTTCTATCGTTCTATCTGTCTTTCTATCTATCTATCTCGTTCTGTCTATCTATTGTTCTATCTGTCTATCTATCTATCGTTCTATCTATCGTTCTATCTATCGTTCTATCTATCGTTCTATCGTTCTATCTGTCTATCTATCTGTCTATCTGTCTATCTATCTATCTATCTATCTATCTATCTATCTATCTATCTATCTATCTATCTATCTATCTATCTATCTATCTATCTATCTATCGCTCTATCGCTCTATCTATCTATCTATCTATCTATCTATCTATCTATCTATCTATCTATCTATCTATCTATCTATCTATCTATCTATCTATCTATCTATCGTTCTATCTGTCGTTCTATCTGTCGTTCTATCTATCGTTCTATCGTTCTATCTATCTGTCTATCTATCTGTCTATCTATCTGTCTATCTATCTATCTATCTGTCTATCTATCTATCTATCTATCTATCTATCTATCTATCTATCTATCTATCTATCTATCTATCTATCTATCTATCTATCGTTCCATCGTTCCATCTATCTATCTATCTATCTATCTATCTATCTATCTATCTATCTATCTATCTATCTATCTATCTATCTATCGTTCTATCTATCGTTCTATCGTTCTATCTGTCTATCGTTCTATCGTTCTATCGTTCTATCTGTCGTTCTGTCTATCTATTGTTCTTTCTATCTATCGTTCATTCTGTCGTTCTATCTATCGTTCTCACTATCTATCTATCTATCTGTCTGTCTTTTACACTTTAAGCTTTTAAAAATACTTCAAAAGCTTATATTCAAACTTATAGTTTGTTAAACCATTTTAAACTTTCAGACTAGACTTGTCTACCAGCTTTATCTGGATGTCTGATGTTGAGCAGCTCAGTTACTTTTATTTACAGTGATTATTAGTTATTTAAAGACCAAAAGCCAGTTTTGTTTGTATTTTTGTGGCGTCACTGATATTACAGAAAAGTATTATTTTTTTTATTTTTTTACTTACTGGCACATTTGCCATCTCTAGATCAGGTTTTGACGACTGTTGTCAGGATGTCAAACGGTTTCTGAATTGTATAAACACCGGGCAGAAGTTCCTCACAGGTCATCTGTGAGCGTGTTTAACGCTGTCTGTTGCTCATTGACCTACTGACCGCTTTCCTGACCTTTTAAGGTCAAGGGTCACCTCCCACGTTACACTGTTGCGACTGTGGTGATGTCAAACCTGCTACCGTGACACAGAGTTCATCCCTCGATGACACATGACCTGCAGAAATCACTCGTGTGTAGGTCGGTCATGCCACACTGACAGTATTTAACATTTCAGTTATGGCAAATATCAGCTGCAGAATTCTTGATATATCGTAGTATGTAACTATTATCTTACAGCTCTATATTTAAAGTTGCAAATATTAACATATTCTGCTGATGTGTGTGTTGTAGTTTTAAAGCTGAGTCATAAAAGTCAAGCATATGGAAACACCATCAGATGCAGAATTAGCTAAACCTTCACGCATTTACTGTGTTCACTTTATGGCGTCTGAGAATAGTGTTTCTGACGTGCTTCTGCTGCCGCCCCATTGAGAGATTCATGTACACACTGATTTTATGAGCAAATTCATGAAGGAAACCTCAAGATTCAGGACCACCAAGATTAATGTGCAGGATCTGAGGGTCTTATAACACGCGCTGCCAGCCGCTGAAAGGAACATTGTGTAGTCAGTCGTCTCACAGCCAGCGCTGTAATTTACCCTCCGCCTGCTGCTGGAAAAATACATTAATGAGCTACAAAAGCACAATAATCACACAACATCCACACTGAATTATTATCATCAGCCAATACAATAAGCCACCGGAGCGCTTAAAATGGTCAGTCATTTTATTATGCAGTGAAAAAAAATGGGGGGTCAGAAAAATAAACGTAATAACTTGTTTTATGCATAAACTTAATCTTTATATTTTTTCATTTCGCATATCTTGATTGAGGAGGAACATCATTTATTGCAGTCTGTAGCTTATTTTATATTTATAGGTTTGTAGCTAATTTGCATATTGCCAGCCTGTGGTCTTCATTGGCTGAACAGCATCTCTTTGCCCCGCCCTCAAACAATCTAGTTGTATCTGAGACTGGAAGAGTTTAGTTTGTGTTGTTCATGTCGAGAAGACGCTGTTTTCTGCTGCCAAAGTAAATCCACTTTGATGAGATTGATGCGGTAAAACTGACACCATCGTTACTGTTCGTATCACTGTGTATCAAGTGCTGAGATTCAGATATGATAATGAGCATTTGGTTTCCGACCAATCACAACAGACTGGGCCAATCAGAGCAGAGCAGCTCTCAGAAAGGCGGGGTTTAGAGAGACTGAATCTTCGAACGAACCGTTTCAGACACTGAGAGAAAAGAGCTGATGCTGTAATGGATGTTATGAGAAGATTAAAGTGTTTTTGACTTTGGATGCATGTAAACCTTTTGTTTACAACATTAGGAACCTTTAAAAGAGCATAATAGGGGCACTTTAAGTAAACTCAATGACAGATATTTGACAAACCAGGACAAAATTTACAGCTGCATATTCAGAACAAAAACATTGAAAACAACCATTAACTTCTTCCAAATGGCAATGATTTCAGCTCTCCATCACTTCCTCTGTCCTGTCATGAGTGTCTGTTCAGAATTAAACTCCACATAACGCTGAAGTTTAATGCAGCGATCGCTTCCAGATGTCTCTGCATACGATGACCCTGAAAACAGGATCCTCACACCGCCGTTTCCTCACAGCGAATGTTGCTCCGTCACGTTTCGCCGTGTCTACGAGAGCGTAATGATGTGTTTCTGAGATTTCACATGATCACGTGATCTTTTGAGGTCAGAGGAGAAAGTATTTTCTTTTAGGAGAGTTTGGTCAGGAAGCACAACCTCAACCGGACTAAAACAATATTGTTTTTCCACGTTTCCTGCCATTAGAAAGTGAGTGTCTGACACTCAGACACGGATGCAATCTTCACTACAACAAAAACTATGTATTAAAGTGATTATTTTTTATTATTTGTCAACTGAATTATCAAATACACTGGAAAAATGATTCTTGATCAGGATTTTTGTCTTGTTTTCCAATACAAAACATTCTTAAATCAAGATGCATTTACTGGAGCCTTGTTTAATGAAAAATTGATCAGAATGAAGTGAGTTTCTGCCAATGGAGTCAGAAAAATAAACTCATTTCTCTTTGAATTAAGATGATTTTTCTGACTCCATTGACAGCTATTGTTCTTGTTTTAAGCACAAACTCACTTCATTTTGATACATTTTTCAATAATATCTTCAGTCATTTTTGCTTCTCCAGTAAATGTATCTTGATTTAAGAATGTTTTTGCACTGGAAAACAAGACAAAAATAATAAGGAAGAACATAATTTTTAGTAGTGTAATATTTGATAATTCTATCTAGTTATAGAATTAATTTAAAGTGGTCTGAACGCAGACCTAAATATCATTGTGCGTCCAGAAAAAAGATTTATGGTTTGTAAAATTACATTTTCAGGATGCTAAAAATGACTGGTTTGCTTTTCTATGTATTCATTGGTTCTTTTTTGGTTGTGGAAAGCACATGTATTGTTAGTTGTGTGATCAACAGCCACATACTGGCGTCGCAGAAGACCACAAACCCGAGCGATTGTGCCGAGAGAACCGGAGCTGATGTGCTGAACTCCAGCGTAATGACAGAGCAAAGACACGCAGTGTAAACACAGCCAGCTCGAGCTCTTCATTTAGCTCTGCTGCGCCGCAAATTACGGGTTCCTCTCGGACGCCGAAACTGACGTTTATGTTGCTGGCGAGCGCTTGAGGTCGACCCGTGTTTGTTTGTTGACAGATATGTATTGTTAGTGTTCTTTCCACACCCGTGAATCAGGAACCACACGCTATTATGATGCTGCATGTCACTTCGTTTGTTTGTGCTGCGATGGTTTCTTTGCATGCTGTCAATTCACCTTTCAATTCATATACGTTTATTTATATATCTCGCCACGGCGAGTTGAGGTTTAAAAGATTATCTGACTGCGCTGACACTATCAGATGAGAACTGAGCTGATCTGAATAATGACAATATTGTCTTTTTAGAGCTGCTTTACAGCAGAATTTGAATTGGTCTCATATTTGATGAAGTTTGTATCATTGGTTTTGTTATTTTCCTGTTTATTTCAGAGAAGCTGCATTGAAAGTGCTTGACACTTTTATCGTTTCAAGTCAGCTTTACAGAAGGAAAGCATGTTCCAGATATTACAATCAAGCAGCCAGACCTGCAAAAGATTTGGATTAATTTGATCTAATTTTAATGTTTTTTTCTCAGTTCAATTACGTTTCAGCTACACAGTGTATTTGCATTATAATATTACAAAATGTTACTTTTTTAATGAACTCAGATGAAGTAAGTTCACAGTACAGTACAACTTAAAGTCATCATGAAATCAACAATTCTTGTTTAGTTTTTTAATGGAATATTGCAGTGTTTATTTATCATTATCATTTTAAAGAGGACTTTTATGCCCCTTTCACAAGATGAAATATAAGCCTCTGGTGTCTCCAGAATGTGTCTGTGAAGTTTCAGCTCAAAATACCCCACAGATCATTTATTATAGCTTGTCAAATTTGCCCCTATTTGTGTGTGTCCTTTTAAATGCAAATGAGCTGCTGCTCCCAGCCCCCTTTCCAGAAGAGGGCGGAGCTTTAACAGCTCAACAACAACAAAGCTGGAGAATCTCACGCAGCCAAAATGAGGATTGTCAGTAACGGTGTTCAGCCTTACATTGTTCAAACCGGAGTCGACACTGATGGAGAGACTCAGGAAGAAGTTACAACTTTTAGATTGAAACTGGACGTTTCTGAATGTTTAGTGGATAAATGTATGTAGTTGCTGTGGAGTTGATTCAACTCATCCACTAGCATGTGGCGTCATGTTCATCTTTTGTGTAAATCCAGTGTTGAATTGACCTTCGTTTGTGAAGCAGTCTGGCGTAAAATGACGGCATGACAACAACACTCTACTACAACAACTCTTCCTCTTCTCTAAAGCAGCCCGACGTGGCCTTGTGTTCTCGGGGGTGGGGTTTATGTAAATTTTGGGTTTGTGATTTCATTTACCTGGGAAGAAGTGTGTTGTAGTCCCTACCTGCCGTTTGTTGTAGTCCTTAAACTGCGAATTCTTTAAAAGAAAATATCTCCCTTTGCATAGAACTTTGAGCATCGTAACTTTGCAGATGTTGTTTATGATCAAACAGCAACATTACACACTAACTAAAGCTAAAAATCATAATCAACCACACCTTTAAATTCACGTTCCGCATAATCTTGAATCAGAATCTCTTCTCCTCCTCTTGCAGCATCTCTTCTCTTCTCTGATGAGGAGGGCGGGGCAACCTGTCACTCACATGAGATCCACCAATAGCAAACCACAACCATCCAATCAATTCCCCACAAACAAAATCAAGCCCCGCCCTACATTTGTTCTTGTTCCCGAAGCATTTAACTCGGATATACAGCACGAAAGAGAAGAAAAGACTTGCGCAACACCGATTTCATCGGTTTCTCAAATAAAGTGACTTAATTTGTTGTCTTCTACAGTGTTGTACACGCATGACAGACATTTAACTGAGATGAAATTTTTTTTAATTCTGAAGTATTCCAGTGGGAGAAAGTGTGCTGACTTCAGCAGGACCTATCAATAAGACAAACGCTAGAGGGAGAAATGGAGCGGTGGCGTGAGGAAAACACGTCCTGCTTCTCCTCCTGCAGAAGCTCTAGGGTTTCCTGGGGAATTACCAGTTCGACCCTTGACCTTCAAACTGCTTAACTGGAGCCTGCTTGTTTTTTTTCCCTCCTAACAATCTTGAATTCCTGAGGAGACTCCCCCTCGTTTTCCTCCTCCACCTCTCCCTCGCTCCGTCCCGCCCTCCATGTGGAAGTGCCGAGCTGAACAATGCCTCATTCTCCAGCCGTACGGCTCCATCCCGACCTGCGGCTTGGCAGAAGCAGAGGCCTCCGATTACAACCACACGAGCTTCCCTCTAATCAACACGAGCGGCGAGAGGGAGGAGAATGTCAGGATTAAAGGAATAGATCATCCAAATGAAATTAAAATTCTCCCAGCTTAACAGGGAATGTTCTCTGAAAGTTATGAACAAACATTCTTCCAGTAACATTAATATAACGTTCATTCAGTGTTATCTGGTCTTTAATAATGTTCTCAAAACATTTGCACAAAAACATTTTAGCACAAAACTTTTTTTGTAGTTGGATGTTCGTCTAACGTGTTTTAAATGTTACTACTTGTTTCGGAATGTTCAGAGAACATTCAAAAGTAACGTTCCCATAATGTTTGAAGAATGATGGAATGTAACCAAGAAAAAAACTTGGTTTCTGCAACTGTTTTGCAGATCTCTGACCGCTGAAATGCTGCGTGTTTATCTTCATTTTTACAAACTGTTTTCCTCTGCTGCCGTGGAGCTGAACACCCGTGCGCGGTGCATTATGGGAGAACTGATATCATTCAGTCAGTTGTGGTTTTGGTACCAAATGATGATTTAATGTGTGAAATGTTTAGTTCAGATCCGTCCTAAAAACCACAGCGCTGCATTACGGACCTTGAATTTGTCTGTCTGAACGATCATGTTTAATGTGAGCGGATTTCTGAACTCGCTGAGAGAACCTTGGAGACGTTAACAGGCCAAATACCTCTAAACACATAAATCCCAGAAACACCTTTAGAAATAATTCCACAACATTCGCCTAATGTAATGTATTTATGTCATCTCTGTCTCACCGAGGAGCAGTTTTTGTTTGACGTTAGAAGGATAGTGGAGCAGAACAATCGGAAAACTTCCAGCGCCCGGGGCATCTTACCCCGCGCCGCACGCGCAACAGAGCGATCGTGACGTTCTGCCAGTGTTCATAAACGCTCCAGACCTGCTTTCAATTTACATTCATTTCTTCTGTTGTACGATGACTGAAGTTACTGTGACAGGAGACTGGAGGAAGAGAGGCATTTCACATAAACAAACAAACACACACACACACACACTCTCACACACACTCAATCACACACACACACATTCACTCACACACACACACACACACTCAATCACACACACATTCATTCACTCACTCACACACACTCTCACAAACACATTCTCTTATACACTCGCTCACACACACACACACTCTCACCTACACGCACTCACACACACACACACACACACTCTCTCTCTCACACACATACACTCATATACACATACATTCACTCACTTACACTCACATGTACACTCTCTCTCACACACACACACACTCTCACACACACTAGCTTACACACACACACACACACACACACACGTTTGTTTTTGTGAATTGTGGGTCATTCCATAGGCGTAATGGTTTTTATACTGTACAAACTGTATTTTCTCTCCCCCTACACTACCCCTACCCCTAAACCTAACCATCACAGGAAACTGTGCACACTTTTACTTTCTCACAAAAACTCATTCTGTGTGATTTATAAGCCTTTT
>RJVU01052173.1:2138292-2155443 GCA_003731715.1 Anabarilius grahami
TCTAACCAACAGTACACTCTGTAAAAACACTCATATTTTATAATTTTTTATTTTATTTTGTTAGAACCAGTTATTGGGCAGGTCACGTGAATTCAAACGGGTTCGGATAAAATCTGAAATAATCAAAAAAGCATAAAGAGTTGTTAATAAAACCGTTCGTGAATTTGTTTATCCGGCTGCTGTAATATTTTCCAAACTAGTTTCCATCTAGTGGACGAAACAATTAGTGCAAGTCTAGAGATTTCAGTAAGACTTTTACACCTTCATGTATAATGCATTACAAAGGTATTCATAATGTACATTATAATGCATTATATCTTCATAAACAATTGTAACCGAAGATAAATGCATTATAATATCTGCATATTCCTTGTCACATCTGCTTGTTTGTCATGTGTTTTAATGCAACAGTACACTTTCTAAAGGTGAGTTCAATTAATAGATGAGTATTATAACTGTTATTGATGAGATCATACAGTGCGTTATAAGGTGCATTACAGGGCATAATTAATGCATTCAAATACTTTACTTTTAGAAGTAAGTGTTTCTGAAATTTTCAGTCCAGCTGATCTTTCTTCAAATCTAGAGTTTGCTGCGTGTAGCAGAAAGGCCGAACACGGTTATAAGATTCATCATTCTCAGACTCTTCCAGGAAGAATCACACAAACAATCTGTAATGTTTCATTCTCTGAGAAACACAGCGTTGTGGACTGGAAACGCTCTGCTGGTGTTGGAAGCAGAAGGCAGACGAGGCGGGTTCGTACAGCACTGATCCGCGTCCCAGAAATCTCCCGGTTTCATCTGCAGCGTTCAGAGGCGCAGAAGAGCTCGCTGAGATCTGATCTGCATATGTATTGTGTTTGGAAGAGGCACAATCAAACCCGCTCAAAGACACTGAGGCTGAGGTTTGCACTTGGCAGCGTTTTTGATCAAACATCTGGGAAGCAAATGATTCTTTATGGATGAGTGTTATTTCGTGCCATCGGTGGAGAGATTTCAGAAAGTCAAATGAAAGATTAACTCCGGTGGAAAGACGAGCGACCCGGCGCTCATAAAAGCGTCATGCGGCAGAACTGATCAAATGGAGTGTA
The DNA here is from genome assembly GCA_003731715.1 of Anabarilius grahami. Classification (NCBI taxonomy): domain Eukaryota; kingdom Metazoa; phylum Chordata; class Actinopteri; order Cypriniformes; family Xenocyprididae; genus Anabarilius; species Anabarilius grahami. The sequence continues at coordinate 2,139,384 of RJVU01052173.1, forward strand.
TGTTAACAGGATCCGCAGGGAAGCGCCTGCAAATGCGGGATTTTCAGGGTAAAAGGATTAACACTGGGATCGATCAGTTCAGAATGGATGCGGATTCAGAAACGTTGTTTTACACTTTCTCAAGAAGATGCGACTGGTGTTTAAGTGTGCAAAACACAATAGCTGAGACAAAAAAATAATCTCGTTTTCCCTTTTGAATTGATTATTTTCTGACTCCATTAGCTTGTTCTTGTTTTAAGCACAAACTCACTTCATTTTGATGCATTATTTCAATAAACAAGACTTAATATCTTCAGTCATTTTGCTTCTCCAGTAAAAGAATCTTTAGATATTTGTACTGAAAAACAAGACAGAAATACTGAGGAAGAACATCATTTTTGTATTGCAAAACATCCAACTTTTAGAATTGATTGATTCAAACAAACAAACAGTTTTATGTTCCCAGCATGCATTGCAGCTTGAAAATATGATGCGTCTATCTATTGTTCAAAAAATTACAATTGCTTTACCTTTTACTGCCTTCATTTCTGCTGTTGTTGTTACTAGCAGTGTTTCCATCCATTTAGTTTTATGCGCATTTTGGGATATTGCATAAAAAAAAAAAACACTGAACGGAAATGCCAAAATGCGCTTAAATGTAAAAAATGTGCATAAAAAGACTAAAAAAATTTTTTTTTTCATCCAATAAGCAGACGTGCATGAACTCTGATGGAAACACATTTACTAAATAAATGTGCAACAAAAAACTCTTTGCTTCAGCAGAGGCTGTGATTGGATAACTTGACTAACCAGTGGACCAATGGCATCGCAACATCTCAAATGCTGGTTTGGTGGTTCTGAAACGCCTGAGTCAAAGTCTGTCTTCAGAAATGATTTGGTTTAGTTCCCTCCAGAAGCGTCTCACACGATTGTGTTCCCAAACACCAGCATCCGAACGCAAGAGATCATGACAGCGTTTATTGTGCTTCGTTTGAGACAAACTCATTTATGATGGAGGAGAAAAGAGCCTGATTGCAGCAACTTACATTTTTATTACTGATATTTTGTGCCAATTTCCAGGAAGTGGTGATTTTGTTCTCTTGAACACATGGGATGGAAACGCTGCTTTGTTCACACGTTTTATGTGATATTCCACTTTTGCACACAAGTAAAATGTGTAGCTTTGGACGGAAACATAGCTACTGTTAGTTAGCTGCCATATGGTTCGTATTTTTACTGAATTAACATTTGTTCTTCTCCAATTTGTGTGTTGAGGTACATGAGTATCTGTTGGATTCAATATACCTGCCTATCAGAGTAACACTGTATGTTTAAAAAGCAAATATCATGTAGTAGGCTTTGAAAAATAAATGTAACCCTCTGGTAAATCGTGAGAATCGTGATCTCTATTTAAAAAAAAAAAAACGTGATTCTCAATTGATCCAGAATAGTGCAGCTCTAGTATCGTAGTAGCCTATACATCACAGCGCTGCTAAATGAATAAATATAAATGCTGTGACACACGTGCAATTCAGCTGCAGAAAGCGCTCGAGTGAACTCAGGAAGTGATGTCATTCTGCAGGGAAGGATCAGCCAGAAATTGACCACGAAATGAGACTTTAAAGAAGAGCCAAACTGTGTATGTCAATGTTCTGTCTTGACATGAGAAAATGAGTAACAAACGAATCAGATCATCCGTTCAAGAAGCTTTTCATGCTTCTGTTGTTTCTGTCCAGTTACGCGGCCTACTACCTTTAATAAGCCCATTAAATCACTATTGAAGTTTGGTATTTTAAATTCATGTCTGTTACTTTGAGCTCATCTGCTCATGAAAGTGGACTACTATTAGCAGATTTAAAAGTCTTTTTCTTCCTGGAAAATTGACTCAAAGCATTGATGACATTTATCTTGCATTGCTGCAAACCACTGCTGTTATTATTGCTGCTGCTGCTGCTGTTGCTGTTTTTGCTGCTGTTGCTGCTGTTATTGCTGCTACTGCTGCTGTTTGTGTTGCTGTTGGTTATTGCTGCTGCTGCTGTTATTGCTGCTGTTTTTTGCTGCTGCTGCTGTTATTGCTGCTACTGCTGCTGTTTTTGCTGCTGCTGCTGTTGGTTACTGCTGTTGCTGNGTTATGACTGCTGCTGTTGGTTATTGCTGCTACTGCTGCTGTTTGTGTTGCTGTTGGTTATTGCTGCTGCTGCTGTTTTTGCTGCTGCTGCTGTTGGTAATTGCTGTTACTGCTGTTTTTGCTGCTGTTGGTTATTGCTGCTGCTGCTGTTTGTTATGACTGCTGCTGCTGTTATTGCTGTTGCTGCTGTTATTGCTGCTACTGCTGCTGCTGCTGTTGGTTATGGCTGCTGCTGCTGTTTGTTATGACTGCTGATGCTGTTATTGCTGCTACAGCTGCTGTTTTTGCTGCTGCTGCTGCTGTTTTTGCTGCGCTGCTACTGCTGCTGTTTTTGCTGCTGCTGCTGTTATGACTGCTGCTGCTGTTATTGCTGCTACTGCTGCTGTTTGTGTTGCTGTTGGTTATTGCTGCTGCTGCTGTTATTGCTGCTGTTTTTTGCTGCTGCTGCTGTTATTGCTGCTACTGCTGCTGTTTTTGCTGCTGCTGCTGTTGGTTACTGCTGTTGCTGCTGTTTTTGCTGCTGTTTGTTATGACTGGTGCTGCTGTTATTGCTGCTGCTGTTTTTGCTGCTACTGCTGTTTGTTATGACTGCTGCTGTTGGTTATTGCTGCTACTGCTGCTGTTTGTGTTGCTGTTGGTTATTGCTGCTGCTGCTGTTATTGCTGCTGTTTTTGCTGCTGCTGCTGTTATTGCTGCTACTGCTGCTGTTTTTGCTGCTACTGCTGCTGTTGGTTACTGCTGTTGCTGCTGTTTTTGCTGCTGTTTGTTATGACTGGTGCTGCTGTTATTGCTGCTGCTGTTTTTGCTGCTGCTGCTGTTGGTAATTGCTGTTACTGCTGTTTTTGCTGCTGCTGTTTTTGCTGCTGTTGGTTATTGCTGCTACTGCTGCTGCTGCTGCTGTTGGTTATGGCTGCTGCTGCTGTTTGTTATGACTGCTGATGCTGTTATTGCTGCTACTGCTGCTGTTTTTGCTGCTGCTGCTGTTGGTTATGACTGCTGCTGCTGTTTGTTATGATTGCTGCTGCTGTTATGACTGCTGCTGCTGTTATTGCTGCTACTGCTGCTGTTTTTGCTGCTGTTGGTTATGGCTGCTGTTGTTATTGCTGTTGCTGCTGTTGGTTATGGCTGCTGCTGCTGTTTGTTATGACTGCTGCTGCTGTTGTTTTTGCTGCTGCTTCTGTTGGTTATGGCTGCTGCTGCTGTTTGTTATGACTGCTGCTGCTGTTATTGCTGTTGCTGCTGTTTTTTCTGCTGTTGGTTATGGCTGCTGCTGCTGTTGTTTTTGCTGCTGCTTCTGTTGGTTACTGCCATTGCTGCTGTTTTTGCTGCTTTTTTATGACTGGTTCTGCTGTTATTGCTGCTGTTATTTCTGCTGCTGTTTTTGCTGCTGCTGCTGTTGGTAATTGCTGTTGCTGCTGTAATTGCTGCTGCTGTTATTGCTGCTGCTGCTGTTTTTGCTGCTGTTGCAGAGCAAGTACGGGACTTGCTACTGCCAATACACAACACACTGCTGTGAGCAAGTAAGACATGCTGATGCTGCACAACATAGCATTCATGAATTACCCGTAGCAGATCTATACAGGTGGAGGGTTTCTGAAAGCGCGTGTTGAAATATGTAAAATTATATGCATTTTAAAATATTTGTCATAATTTATATTCATTTTGATTGGGTAACAGTATGCAATATGTCTCACACCAACTTCCTGTTTTAGTAGAAAGCATCTTAATGCAGGGAAGAAAACTGTGCTTGTCAAGTCATTTCATAGGTTTCATAGGTTTTTAAAGTATTATGTGACAGATAAAAATTTATTATGCAACAACAAATGTTGTAAAAAACCAGTATGTCGCACTCGTTACACTGCATGTTTAATCCAGTTTGTCGCATAAAAACATATTTTGCAGTAAGATTGTGATAGAAATGTGACGCAGTGTGGTTTATACTGCACATTTTGACAAATGTAGGACGTCATCCAGATATTCTTGCATGCTATATATTCTAGTCATTTTTATATGGTATTTTTCACAATGCATGCTTTGCAGATATAGTATGTAGTATGCATGCTAGTATGCCTGTGTCTCTCTTAATCTTTCATTTGTCTGAAAATCACAGCAGCTGAACATCACCGAGAAAGTCAAAAGCTCCGTCGGAAGACAAAACAGAATTCTTCATGTCCAGTGTGAGTCTCAGTGTAATTATTAGCAGCGTAACCTGATACACACAAGGACATGAAACGAGACGCTTCCGCACTAATTCAGATGATTGACACACTAAATCCTGCTGCACCCTGTTGACTCGCTGTAAGTCAGTTTAAATGGATTGTGTGTATTTGAACTTTAGATATCTTATCTTCAGGACGGACACCACAATAGAATAATACATCAGGAAACGGGGACGTGTGGCAAACCGTGAATTCCCAAAGAAATATATCCCTCAAAATTACTGTAACAAGCAGTCATGTGATCAGCTTCTTTGAGCCGCTAAATACTGCGTCGCCTTCTGAACGTGGCTGAAAAGTCTGTTAGCAACTGGCAATTTTGTGGGCATTAAAACCAACTAATTCCACACAAAGCTCGTTTAGTGCCAGATGGCTCTCAGATTAGAGCTGGTTGAGAAAATAGTTTCATACAATTATACTGTAACTTCCGGGTAATGAATCAAACCTGGTTAGTTATGTGACAGCGTACGTTTTGTATCATATTAACTGCGTACTGTACTGACAGCTGCAGTCGGCGAGTGGCGTTATGATTAATTAGTTGGTTTTCAACCTGCAGTTTAAAGGTTATTTGAATCTGCTAAAATAGTTTCTGTACCTTTTAATGGGGGGAAATGGATTTCACTGATTTTCTTGCTGGGAACAGGTTTTGATTTTGATTTATACCCCATTCAACTTCCCCCTGATGTTTCCATTTTATAAACTAGATCAACTGTGAACGACGGACCATCAGAGTTACACTGAAATATAAAGGTTCTTTACTGGCATTGATGGTTCCTTTAACATCCATGGAATCTTTCCATTGCACAAAAGCGTCTTCATAGCGGAAATAAGGTTCTTTAGATTATTAAAATGTTCTTCACACTAAGAAAAAAAGGATCTTTTAGGAACTGATCACTGAAAGGTGATCCAAATATGGAAACCAAAAATGGTTCTTTATGGCATTACTGTGAAAAACCCCTTTTGAAATCTTTATTTTTAAAAATGAACAAACATTTTAGAGCCCCTTTTCCGGTAGAACTACATGCACATTGATCACTGTCAGCGCTTTATACTTTCAGAGACTGGAACGTTACGATGGAACAACTACGCAAAACCAAGTTAAATAAATGCTGCGATTATTTTGGCCCAGTGATTTCAGCCGGCATCCGATCAGTCGCTTTAAATGAGTGTTTCTTGAATAGAGCTTCTATCATGGATAATTTTATATACAGACTAATCTCTCTCATTTACACTTAGTATGATTTTTTATTTATTGCCGAGTTCAGATTTTGTACCCAACCAAGTCAGCTTTATTTCTATTTCTACAGATTGTTTCAAAGCAGCTTCACAGTAATAAACAGGAAAATATTGCAAAATTCATCAATTTTAAAACAAATTAAATTTCAGCTATAAAGCAGCTCTACAGAAGATAATAGTGTTGATATTCCAGCTATAACATGGAACGTTCTCAGAATGTTGTGGCAAGGTACTCTCAAAGTTATGAACAAACTTTCTTCCAGAATGTTCCTTCAAAGTTATCTGGTCTTTAATAATGTTCTCAAAATGTTATTTATATCGATCATGGAATGTTTTTCACCTGAAAAGTTTAGTTGGACGTTTTTTAAATGTTACTACTTGGTTCAGAACGTTCAGAGAACATTTAAAAGTAACATTCCCAGAATGTTTGAAGAATGATAAAACAAAATGTTCCCTTAACATTCACATAACCAATAATTTTTTTTAAAACATTTAAAAAATTGACATTTTGAACGTTCAGAGAACATTCAGAAATAACGTTTTCATAACTTAATGAGAACAATAGCAAAGCGTTCTTCAAACATATTTTTGTTAACTGGGATTATTTAGCTCATATTAGTTAATTAAGTTGCAAAATTCACCAATTATGAAAACAAATTAAGCTTCAGCTAATTCGTATCTCTACTGTAGACAATAGTGTCTTTATTCAGATCAACGGAGTTCAGTTTTGTTCTCATCCGATGTCAGTGCAGCTGTATAATATTTCTGAATGTTAATTGCCTTTTAAGCCATATGACCCAATTACCAGGGTTATTCTAATTATATGCATTAAAATAAGAACTATGGGACATAATCTGGATGGAGCTGACAAGAGTTCAAGAGCTCAGAGTTTAATGTGTGAAGTGTTTCATTCATCACATCTCAAAAGCTGTTTCATGAACTGGATTGGCTCTTTGTCACCGTTCACACTTTGAGTGGCGGCCAGCGTTCGGCCGGAGCGATAACTGCTCGAGGTATTGAAGTTTGATGAAGTTTGTGGTTTTCTCTTCTCGATGACATGTCTGATTGATTTTCTGTGCTGCAACAGAATTTATTTTAATTAAGATTGCGTATCATATCGTTTGCGCTCCAGGTTTTGCAGCTGTTGTACTTGATTAAGAAGTGTATCATCTCTCATCTAAACTACTGAAATGTTCTTGAGCTCTCTGTACTTCTCTCACAACCTCTTTATCATATCAGTGATTTATTCTGATAGCTTTTCATTTGAAAGACGAGACCAGCTCCCAGTTTATCGCTCTCAGTTATTTTTAATTTACATATATGGAAATATAAAACAGACCCAAATGAGGAACAAGCTGTAAAAGCTCAAACTTTGTCATGAGAAATGTTCATAATGACAACCCTGACTTTTGATCGCAGATTTTGCCCATTCTGAGCAGAGTTCGAGGTGTTTCTGAACCTCTAGATGTGAGATTACTGGGGTCTTTTTCTCAGAAGAAACATCTGAGAAGAAAATTAAAGTCTCCTTATTGTCTTGTATGTGTGTTTCTTTCACTGGCATCTTCCAGTTAGAGAAAACCTCAAATTATACTATAAGATTGTCTTACCCAAAGATTGAAATATAAAGTTGCAGCCACATAATGACAGATTTATGAATCAATTCTATGATATAGAGACGGACTTACTTTGATTTACAAAGCTCTGGAACAAAACACAACAGAAAGAGTAATTTGTCATGTGATTTCACTGCTAGCCACAGAATGTAAAGATGCAGCGTTTTGGGTCGGATGCACAGCAGATACTGTTACCCTCCATGTTTCTTTAGTTAGATAATATCTTAACATGTGATGCAGTATTTACATCGGACTCGTAAATGTCCGGTATATTTACTGCCCTTTTATTCCCAGTGACAGAGAGTCATTCCATATCCAAGATAAATGCGTTTTCCTCCAATTAGAAAGCTCAGAGTGGAGTTTTATGATGTCGTGTGCGAGCCGCGGGGATTCATAACTCGTGTCGGTGGGAACCGTAAACTACTGCAGACACGCATGCAGAATGAAACTGATGCTGACATCAGATAAGAGCTCGAGCAGGACAACAGAGAGACCACCTGTGAGAGACGCGTTACAGCAAAATAAAGCACCCAGCTCACAGGGAAAGTTCTGGCAAGGTTCTCTCAACGTTGTGTCTAGTAACATTAATAGAGTGTTCGTTCAATATCTGGTCTTTAATAAACGCTACTCATGGAATATTTTTCTGAAATGTTTTAGTTCGTTAAACCTTTTTAAATGTTACGACTTGTTTCGGAATTTTCAGAGAATAGTCAAGAGTAACATCCTGATAGTTTCAGAGCTTAAAACGTCCTCATTTTAAACAAAGCATTTATTTAATCAAGCTCCAAAAACAGCTCAGTTGGATATTGTGGGATCTGTGATGTCACACAGGCAAATACATTTGCATATGACAGCCTCCAGAGCAAGACATCGACGAATAATAGTTATACATCACCACACAATAGGCCCCGCCCACTTGCATACTGTAGCTGTTTACTATGCAGTGATGTTAGCCAATCATAACAGCGGCCATTTACTGACAAGCTTTAAAGGCTCAGAATGAGGGTTGGAAATAATCGTTTTTCGGCATATGTATTTGTTTTTCTGCATAAACATTATTTCCATTATGAATTAACCTCAAGTAACTTTAAAATAATACAAAAAAATCCATGTCATGACCTCTTTAACACATATGATATTGGTAAATTAAACAGCAGATAATGGGAAATTGAAGAAGCAGCGCATCAGAAAACACAACTGGGGTCAACTGATGCACAGCGCTTTCACTGTAGACACTTTATTGATTATAATTGTAATGATTTACTTATATATTTGTTGTATGTTTTGATATTTTTCCCTCTTTTCCAGAAAGCTCACTGCCAAATTTCTTAGGGAAAAACCCTCTTGGAGTCATTAAGTCCCAAATGCTGCGTCTGCTAATGAAAACAAAGAAATGTGGCGTCCCAGTCTAAACACGGCCACCGAGCTCCATTAGCACATAAACAGTTTCACCCTCGAACCTTCTCAGACTTCAAGCAGACAAAACATACAAGGCAAGGCAAGGCAATTTTATTTGTATAGCACATTTCATACACAATGGTAATTCAAAGTGCTTCACATAAAGAAGAATAATAAAAATAGAACATAAGGAATAGAAATAACAGTAAAAAAGATGATACATAAAAGATATAAAATACATTAGAAATGAAATAAAAACAGGAAAAGACAGAATTTTGCTATCTGGATGGAAGAGCAAGGAAGTCCTAGGGAGTTTTTTGTAGCTGTTGTTGTCCGTCAGAGTGAATCTAAACAGATCTATCCATCAGAGCGGATCTGAATGGATGTTCTTACATTTCACACACACACCGCTCTCACACAAACACAACATCCAAAAAAATCACAGTTCTTCAACTCATTCCCTTACGATCTTATGACCCCTCAATGTTAAGTTACATTCTATCCTCCTTCCCTACATGCCAATTCTTTCTGCATTCACCTTCTTTTTCTTCTGTCTGCTTCTTCTAGATTTCACTTTCTTCCTAATTCTCCCAGCTCTTTCAACCAGACAGCAATATTTAAAATGCATTAAAAGTCAGAATAACAATTAAGAGAATAAAAAAAAGATATGTATAAAATAAAGTGCAAAGACTACAGATAAAGTGCAAAGAATACAGACTCTCTTATTCCTGGGTTGAAGGTTCCTGACGAGTGGAAACGCTCCTTTAAACCTCTTAATTTCTTGGATTTTAATCTCAAGAGTTTCTGCAGCGAAACTAATAATTAAAACATTTAGCATTAAAACATCTCTTTGATAAAAGATGAAACATTGGTTAGCAACTAAACACAGATCACAAATTAGTTTAATCTATTGAAAACTGACTATTATGGACTTGTGTTATGTTGGTAGTTCAAAAAATCCACATTCAAACAAAAATAGCTGACTTCATGTTGGTCGGAGCTAATGACTCTAAATTAGAAAGTTGTCCAGCTCGATGAGTACAATATATATACCAAGTTTGGTGACTGTAGGTAAAACTAACCCCCAACTTTAGACAAAAGGTGGGGCTATAGAGCCCCTCCTCTACACCCAGTTTTAAGGCTTTCCCATGTCTTCTGGTTGGAAACTCTGATGTGTGTGTGTCGAGTTTCATGCAATTTGAAACATGCTAAAGGTCTCAGAAACCCCCATAAAGAATATTAGTTTAATGTGTTGCCATGACAACAGTATTCAAGATATCAAGAATCCTTTCATCCTTTCATCATATCCTTTCATTATTCTGACAAAGACTGAAGCAAATCGTGTAAAATGAATGCAGAAGTTATAACACACTTCCTGTTTCCCTTTTCTCGCCATAAATTCATTTCAACGCCATGGCCAAACCGTTCGAGATATCAAAAATCTGCTCGCAATTTAGCATCCTCAGTGTCTTGTCTTCATGCTGACCGAGTTTGGTGGTGATCGGGTGAATTACCTAGGAGTAAATAGATGGATGGGTGGATGGATGGATAGATAGATGGATAGATGGATGGATGGATGGATAGATAGATAGATAGATAGATAGATAGATAGATAGATAGATAGATAGATAGATAGATAGATAGATAGAGTGCAGTAAGCTTTAGGTGAGCATTGAGGTCATTTTCAGACAGATTTAAAGGATTTGTCCACTTTTAAATACACTTTTCCTGATAAATTTACTCACCCCCATGTCATCCAAGATGTTCATGTCTTTCTTTCGTCAGTCGAAAAGAAATGAAGGTTTTTGAGGAAAACATTCCAGGATTATTCTCCATATAGTGGATTTCAATGGCTACCAACAGGTTGAAGGTCCAAATTACAGTTTCAGTGCAGCTTCAAGGGCTTTAAACGATAATAAGGGTCTTATCTAGCGAAACGATCGGTCATTTTCGAAAAAAAAACAACCGTTTATGCTTTATAAACAAAATATCGCCTTGAACATACTTCCGCTTCCGCATTCTTCATAACGCTTACGCTGAATGTCCTACGCCTTCCCTATTCTACTTACGGAAAAAAACGAAACTGATGCCACGTTCGTTCTAAAAGTATAAAGCACTGAAACTGTAATTTGGACCTTCAACCTGTTGGTAGCCATTGAAATCCACTATAAGGAGAAAAATCCTGGAATGTTTTCCTCAAAAACCTTTATTTCTTTTCGACTGACGAAAGAAAGACATGAACATCTTGGATGACATGGGGGTGAGTAAATTTATCAGGAAAAGTATATTTAAAAGTGGACTAATCCTTTAAGATGTTTAAACTGCAGATATGAGAATTACACTCGACTAACACAAACATAAAAATAAAAAGTTAAGTGAAATTTTGGCTATAGATAGATAGATAGATGGTCTCGATTCGTGGAGTTTTTCCGAATGCATCGCGATTCTCTCTTGAATCGATTCTGAGCTTAGGTTTTAATAGCAGATGGTGCTCTAGGCTAGTTTTTAACCACACGCTCAAAGCTGATGAAGAAGAGCGCTTGTGCATTCGGCTATGTATAATTGCACTTTTTGAATTTTATGAATGATTATTTTATAGAAATAGTGTGTGTGTAATATAGTTTGTAAAGCACGCAGTGCCATCTACTGTTAAAAACTAAGTTTAGAATCAATTCGAGAGAGAATCGCAATATATGCTGAAAATATCAGAATCGATCCAGAATCATTTCTCTAATTGCCGATTCAACAATTTATTGTCCCAGCTCTAACACATAGATAGACGGATGGACGGACAGACAGACAGACACACAGATAGATAGATAGATAGATAGATAGATAGATAGATAGATAGATAGATAGACAGACAGACAGACAGACAGACAGACAGACAGACAGACAGACTCATTTATCAGTTTGCATCACCTGTGAATTTATTTGTATTGCACTTAAGGACAACTTCTTTTCGAGTTCAACTTCCTCTGTGTTGTTGCCAATTCAATTCACATTCACACTCATCAACTGAAAGGGGAGCAAATTCTTCAATTTGTTAAATTTGCTCAATCCCTTTAATATTTAAGTATATTGAAAAGTATTAATATTAGTAAAACGTCTAGTCTAGAATAGCCTCAAAGTGACAGATTTATGAAGTAATATATTTACTGCATTGATGTACAAAGATCTAGAAACTAAATAAAAGACCCAAGGAGAGTTCCAGTAACTCCACACAGTCAAAGGCATTTTTGAGGTTTCTGTAGATGGTTTTTACTTTGGCATGTGAGCTGGAAAAAATGTCAGGATGCAGCCATCATACGATGAGCGATTTGTGTTTTGTATCCAAGGCAGTTACGCGCTGCAGGTGCCAGGACGCAGCGAGAGGAACTGTTTTATCTCAGGCGGTTTTCTACTGGGAAGAAGACCAATAACACCAGCCATCCAAACACCAGCTCTTTATCTCACTGTTGTCCAACCTGTCATAACATTCATTCTTCATTTAAAACAGCAAGAGCCGTGAGCCAGATGAAGCCGCTGTGGGTTTCATTCACGCATGCAGTGCGATTCAAGGTCTGGGGGTTCAAGAGGTCATTCAGACCGCAGATTTGATCATGAATCTTGAGCTCAGGACCATTTTCCAATCAGCAGCAGCATTTGGTTTGGTTAAAGATGTAGTCAGTGTGGCGGTTGCCCTCTTTTCTCAATTTCAAACCAAGACACACATGATTTTGGCAGCAGTGTTGACAGGTTGCTGCAAATTGTTTTGAATGCATTGTGCTGAAATCTATTTATTAGTACAGTTTTTGCAGTACAGGTTATAGATGGATGGATGGATGGATGGATGGATGGATGGATGGATGGATGGATGGATGGATGGATGGATAGATAGATAGAGTGCAGTGAGCTTTTAGGTGAGCATTGAGGTCATTTTCAGACAGATTTAAGACTGAATGATGTTTAAACTGCAGAAGATATGAGAATTACACTCGACTAACACAAACATAAAAATAAAAAGTTAAGTGAAATTTTGGCTCCTGCATCAGTAAAGGAAAGTTTTGGACGCTGATGTGAAAGCAGTGATAACTCAACCCCTCTGCCTCATAAACACACTTAATTCCAGTCTATGTTTAGGTTGGAAATGTTGTGTGTGTACAGGTTTGTCTAAATGTCACTGATATTGTAAAATGTCTCAAACTGCAACTGGTATAAAGGTGTGTATTCTTGGTTTAGGGGTAACGGTCAAGACAATCTCATGAGCCTCACATGAAAACGGACATCTAGAAATCGGCACAAATTATATGCATTTATCATAATAATAATCCTGATCTCAAAAATCGCTCTAGTGACTAACGCTAGAGACTGCGGTCTTTAGCCTCCTTGTTAGAGTTCCCGACTCCCATGCTGGCGAACCCGGGTTCGAGTCCTGCTTGGAGTGGGCGGTTCGAACAGGAGGGGTTACAGTGGTGCCGTGACCCGGATGGGAGTGAGGTTTAGGGGGGTGAGTGTAACAGACGTAGGCTAGTAAGAGCTGTGCGTGTAAACCTCACTCCCCTGATCTCAAGATGCGCTCTAGTGACTGACGCCAGAGACTGCGGTCTTTAGCCTCCTTGTTAGAGCACCCGACTCCCATACCAGCGGACCCGGGTTCGAGTCCCGCTTAGAGTGGGGCGGTTTGAACAGGAGGGGTTACATATATACACTCACCGGCCACTTTATTAGGTACACCTGTTCAACAGCTCGTTAACACAAATATCTAATCAGCCAATCACATGGCAGCAACTCAATGCATTTAGGCATGTAGACATGGTCAAGATGATCTGCTGAAGTTTATTATTATGCTAATTTTAGTGACTTTGAACGTGGCATGGTTGCAACTGCTGATCTACTGGGACACACACAACACACAACCAACTCTAGGGTTTACAGAGAATGGTCCGAAAAAGTTGAGCATCGTTTAAATGCCACAGTCTAACTGAGTAGTGTTGCTGATCATGTCCATCCCTTTTTTACCACAGTGCATTCAGTGTGACTATCAGAAGATGGTCATGGTGATAATGCACATGCCACAAAGCTCAAATCATCTCAAACTGGTTTCTTGAACATGACAGTGAGTTCACTAAACTCAAACGGTCTCACAGTCACCAGATCTCAGTCCACTAGAGCAACTTTGGGATGTGCTGGAATGGGAGATTCACATCATGGATCTGCAGCAAACTGTGTGATGATATCATGACAATATGGAGCAAAATCATTAAAGCAATTCTGAAGGCAAAAGAGGTTCTGACCAGCTACTAATGTACCTAATAAAGTGGCCAGTGAGTTTAATGTGACAATCTGTGAATATTCTGCATAATATTCCCTAGTTAATACCCTAGCTTTCCTGTAGCTCAGTGGTTAGAGCATGGCACTAGCAATGCCAAGGTTATGGGTTCGACCCCAGGGATTGCACATACTCCGATACAAATGTATAGTATAGTGCAATGTCGCTTTGGATAAAAGCGTCTGCCAAATGCATAAATGTAAATGTAATGTAAATGTAGTGACTTCAAAAATCTTTTATTTATTTATTTTTACATATAATTATAATAATTATGGATACTTAATTCAGAGATAGAAACTGGATGTCATTCATGGAATTAAAAATGCAACATAATGAGACTGACCTGGCATAAGTTGAAATGATATGATAGTAATAATAATAATAATAATGCAGCTTATTGCATACTGAATACTATTTTTTTTTATAATTTTTTTTTTTTACTTAAAATTTAAGTAATTATGGTGACGTTGCAGTAGTTTGTGTGTGAAGTTGAACACTAGAGGGCAGCAGTTCATTCATCCACTGGACATCAAAAAATCTGCTGAATATTGTGTTTCTGTTGCACATGTATTACAAAATTTCCGAAGCTGATTAAATAAATAATTATTCAATATTACACAACTAAGAGGTTGAAACTTAGAGCCTTTGACTTCAACCAAGTGGTGTATCTGTTCTGACAGTGTGTGTGTGAGAGAGAGAGAGAGAGAGAGAGAGAGAGAGAGTGTGTGTGTGTGTGTGTGTGTGTGTGTGTATGTGTGTGTGTGTGTGAGAGAGAGAGAGAGAGAGAGAGAGAGAGAGAGAGAGTGTGTGATTGTGTGTGTGTGTGTGGTTCAGGTATTCATTGCAGACAAAATGTCCCCAGAAAGATGGCAATATCCGAAATCTATGTCCTTGTGGAGATGTTTTTTGGTCCCCATGAGTAAAACAGCTTTTTCTGTGAGGGTTGAGTGTGTGTGTGTGTGTGTGATGTCAGTATGTGATTGTAATGGAAGCCAGACGTTACGTTTAATGCTTATCACTGGGTGTCTCCAGTCCAGCCTGTGTGTGTGTGTGTGTTTCTTCATGTAGGACAGCAGTCCAGCAGTGGACCTAAATGTCTGCTGTTCCTCTCAGGATGTGAGTCTACACACACACACACACACACACACAGAAGTCTGATGAGTGCATATAACTGTAATCTTTCTCACTTTGAAACACTTGTGTGTATGTGTTTTGTGTCTCTCAGCACACGACCCCCCGTGCACACACACACACATGTGTGATGATGTGGAATGTGGGGTCACAGTTTTGCAGCAGCCAAGAGACCAGAAGCATCATAAATCACACATACACTGCTCAGCTGTGCTCACAAACACACAACAACACAACGAATCTCATCGAAGAGCAGTATCTCTTCTCTGATGACGAGGGCGGGGCAACCTGTCACTCACATGAGATCCACCAATAGCAAACCACAACCATCCAATCAATTGCCCACAGACAAAATCAAGCCCCGCCCTACATTTGTTCTTGTTCCAGAAGCCGTTTAACTCACATATACGAAACAATAGGGAAGAAAAAACGAGCACAACTTCCATTTCATGCCGTTAGAAAGTCAAACCAGCACTGACTGACGCTGAACATCTGAGCATCACACAGCAGATGAACGGTTCAGTGAGTCGCGTCAGCAGCATGTGGCTTCAGTGTGTTTGTGTATCATGGACATGCGCTGGTATGTATGTGACCCTTAACCCGGTCAGCAGGTCAACGCTTTTACACCTCCTTTACTAGAGCTGTTTATACATGCGTGTGTGTTTGTGGACATTCATCAGTTTGCTGCTCTGAACTCAAAGAGGCCTGTCAGTTTGCCTTTCATTTATCAAGATATTCTGAGTGTGAAGAAAAACAAAAAGACTGAAAGCTTTATGTTTAGGGTTTAAGCTACTTAGTAGAGTTGAAGTCACTAATTTATGGAAGCTTGTTTTTTATATGAAATAAAATATAAAAAAGGTAATTGCGACCTTTTTATCTCACAATTCACAATTGCAAGAGTGTCAGAATTGTGAGATATAAACTCGCAATTGTATGTTATAATGTCCAACTGTGAGGGTAAACTGACTGACGTTTTTTCTCAGAATTGTGAGTTTAAATCACGCAATTCTGACTTTATATCTCGCAATTCTGACTTTATATCACGCAA
>RJVU01052173.1:2156457-2262367 GCA_003731715.1 Anabarilius grahami
GCAATTCTGACTTTATATCATGTAATTCTGACTTTATATCTCGCAATTCTAACTTTATATCTCACAATTCTGACTTTATATCTCGCAATTCTGACTTTATATCACGCAATTCTGACTTTATATCATGTAATTCTGACTTTATATCATGTAATTCTGACTTTATATCTCGCAATTCTGACTTTATATCATGTAATTCTGACTTTATATCTCGCAATTCTGACTTCATAAAATTACCTTTTTATTTTTTTATTTAGTGGCTGAAACAAGCTTCCATTCTAGTGCTCCTATATGTGATCAAAACTCTCGCACCGAGTGTTAAAGTGTGTAAGTGAAGCATTTGAGCTCCAGACGTGAATGATTCTTCAGATCATGTGTAATGTTGAGGAGAGTGAGCTGCTGCTTTACTAAATGATCAGATGCTCCATTTTCACCATTTTTTTGTAAAAATCCCACAGACACACACTGAAGAAAAGAACATCCTAGGAAACACACAACAACAGAGTAAACGCCAGACCCTTGTACATGCGAGCACCGCTGCGGTTTCTCCAGTGATGTCAGATGCCATCTTCTCTCAAACCTCAGATCATACATTCACGTTCAGTACTCTAAGAGAGAGGCAGAGGTGGAAGGTCGAGTGAGGAGTGTTTATTTTCACTAGGGAGGAACGTCACAAATCCGTCAGTGCGTGTGTGTTTATAGTGAGGTCACTGGAGTCTGGCATGTGTTTTATCTGCTGTGAAGCTTCATATCGTCTCGTCATGCCCGAAAGAATCTCTACTACTGATTTAAGGCCTAATGAACACTGATTGATATATATTGATGTATTGGTGTGAAAGATCTGAAAGTGTTCAACAGAGAGACGCAGCTGACAGGAGCTTCACACGGGAGTCTAAATAAACCGTATCAGTGAGACGTGACGGGATGAGAAACACAAGCAATAGAAAAACAATGAGTGTTGATCTAACGCTGTGTGTGTGTGTGTTTGAGAGAGAGAGAGAGAGAGTTTACCTGGACCAGAACCAGTGACTCGAGCTCCGATCTCTTTAAGCAATTCAGATAAAAAATGAGTTCTACACAAACAAAACTTTCTTTTAGATTAAAGTAGAGTGGATTTTATAGTGTACATTATTATTTTATTTATTATGCAGCAGTTTCATTTGACAGTTTTTACAGTGAGGGACAGAATCCTTCTGCAGGTCTGTGTGTGAGTCATTGAATCATTCAGTTCAGTGCTGTAAAATCCGTCAATTATGAAACCTCAATTCAACTATAAAGCAGCTCTACAGAAAACAATAGGGTCATTCAGTGTCAACTCAACCAAAGGTCCCCGGCTCAAATTTTTGATTTTATTAATATTTTTTCTGTAGTAAGACAAACATAAATAGTGATGAAAGCCAGAATATCAAATGTCACAGATTCATATTTACTGAGTAATCCACTGTTTTGTAGAGGGGGTACAATTTTCACCTGAGATTTGGAGCCAAATTAGATTGGAAAGTCTATTAGTAAAATATGTTGACTTTAGCAATATTTGTTTCATTATATTCCAACAGTGAGAGTTCAAAAATGACAAAAATCACTTTTATGTTTTTTTTGCCTCAAGTTTGCATGCCTGTAATTCAAGAAGTATTAACGATATCTTAATATCCTTTTAGATTCTGTTACAACTAGAAATGTATCTCATGTTTTTCTATCAACTCAATTGCATAGAACATACCTGTCTGAGTGCCACAAATATTCCTTTTCCAAAGTTTGCATGTCTGTACCTCTAAAAGTATTCAAGATATCTTAATATCCTTCTAGATTCTCATTCGTAATAAACTTTTCTTTTGGAATCTTCATTTTTAAGGCCCTATATAGTTCATTCCCATAGATATTGGGACCCCAATGTGACTCCGTGTCCAAATTGTTAAATTTTACCCATTTTCAACCCATTTACCCAAATGTAGATTATTTTTTAAACCGCTGATATTTATTGTTTAAAGAAGAAAGTCTGAAGTACAAATAACACTGAAACTAGAAATGTATCTTGTTTCCCTCTATCAAAACAATTGAATACAACAATCATTTTTAAAGACCCTATATGGTTCAATCTCATAGATATAGGGATGTCAATGCGGTAACGCGTAGTTCTGATACTGCGTATTTGAACTCTTGGTAGCTTCAGAAGCTGTTAAAATGAACCATTTTCAGTAGATTTTTGGTAATTAAAGAGGTATGTTTTATGCAGTTCTTTTGATAAAGGGAAACTAGATACTTTTCTAGTTTAAATATTATTCTTCAGACATTCCTCTTCAAATGCAACAAGTAATCAGCTGTGTGCAAAGTGAACCCCATTTGGTTTTTGACCACTGAAAATGTGAGCAATTTACCAATGTACTCATGGAGCCGCATTAAGATCTCCATATCTCTGGGATTGAACCATCGAGGGCCTTTAAAATTAAGATACCAAAAGAAAAGTTTGTTAAGAAACAGAATCTAAAAGGATATTAAGATATCTTTAATACTTCTTGAGTTACAGGCATGCAAACTTGAGGCAAAAAACACAAGAAGTGCTTTTTTTCCATTTTTGAACTGTCACCGTTGGCATATAATGAAACAAAGATTGCTAAAGTCAACAGATTTTACTAATAGACCTACCAATCTCTGTGTAAAAATAAAATAATGATGCTGCCATCTTTATAAAGTCACTTTTACACCTCTGTAAATTGGCTCCAAATTTCAGCTGAAAATTGTTATTTTGACCCTCATCTACAAAACAGTGGATTACTCAGTAAATATGCATCTGTGACATTTGATACTCTAGCTATCATCACTATTTATGTTTGTCTTACTATAGAAAAAATATGAACAAAATCAAAAATTTGAGCCGGGGAAGTTTCTAAAATTAGTTTGATTTGACACGGAATCACAGAGTCAAGCTCAATTCAGTTCAGTGTTGTTTCTATTCACTCTAAGCTTCTCCATTTGAACGCCATTTAATCTCGGCTGTCTTGGAGAAGCAATTGAGATATCAAAGAGATCCCATTGTTATATTTCACTGGGAAAAGATATAAATCATGTAGATTAAAGGATCTAAACGATCAGGATGGATACAAAGATTGTGCTTCATAATTAGGCCGGTCACTGGACCGCGGCGTGTTTGTGTGTGTTTAGGTGTTTCTGCCATCTGACTCATTAACACACCAGCTGGCATCACAGATTGAGCTCCGCCCACCCAATTACTGATGACATCACTGTTCCGAACGATTGTCAATGACACAGCAGGGCAGCGCGGGATTGGCCGAGAGCACTTTGTGTCTTTTGTATCCTTGAACATTTCAGTGGCGTCTTTCCCTTCCTGCTGTTATTGAGACATTCAACCGATTAATCCAACATGATCATTAAAGGGACAGTTCACCCAAAAAACACATTCTGCACATCATTTATTTGCTCATGCTGTTCGAAACCTGTATGAGTGGAATCCAGTTGTCCTCTCAGAAATAAAATCTACTAGTACTTTCAACACTTTAGATAAAGTATTTGAATCAATACCGGGTGTCTTTTATCCATGAACAAACCACTTTCATGATTTATTTTCCCACGAAATGCGTTGCTCCATCGGGGTTCAATAAATGTATAGATTTGTTTGCAATCATGTAGTGAAAAGCAAGTTTTTTAGCTCCATTTAGCTTTAGCCAAACTTCAACAGAAGGAGACGTGTTCTGCTCATTAAAACCTGATGATTGTTCCCATCACGCCCCCGAAACGCAAGACTGAACAAATCAGAATGTCCATTCAATGAAATAGTGTTTTCGACAAAGCAAATCCTCTCAAAGCGGCTCAACTGGGTGTCAGTTGCAGTTTTCTGTTATTCTGATTCTAGAAGAGCCCCGTTTGGCCTCGGCACACCCGTTTGATGGAGAAATTAGCACTCGGTCACGGTTCTGAACTCGCCGTTTCCTTTTGAAACCATTATAGTAGTTTGGCCTCAAGACCTCAGCCAATCCCCGCTTACTGTAAGAACTTCCTCTTCCTGTCGCAGCGAGGACATGCATTTATACAGCTGCTGCTGATAATGTGATTAATCTCTGATAATTTACGGGCCCGAGGCCAAACACACACACGCATTCACACAGTCAGCAAGGATAGATGCACATTGTTCCTCTGGGAACGCGGGTTCAAGGCCGTCCGGAGGGCATTGAGGCGATTTATGAGCCTTAGGAAACACAAATCTGAATGTTTCTCTGTGAAAATGTCAAAAGGATTTTGTCCTCTCTGACCTTTTTGTCTGCTTTAAAGTCAACAACCTGAAATTAAAATGGACTTTGTTTCAGTTTTGCAAATTTGAATTGGTTTTTGAACAAACAGGATTTTAAAGTGCCCCATTATGCTATTTTAAAACTCCCAATGTTGTTTTGAGTCTCCTACAACAGGTTTACATTCATCCAAGGTTAAAAAACGCTTTAATTTTCTCATAATATCCACTGCAGCATCAGCTTTTTTCTCACTGTGTCTGAAACGGTTCGTTTGAAGATTCGGTCTCTCTAAACCCCGCCTTTCTGAGAGCTGCTCTGCTCTGATTGGTCAGAAACCAAACACTCATTAGGGGAGAGCGGGGTAAGTTGTCACACTTTTCACACTGTCTAACATTTACTGAGCACCATACATCACAATAGTATAAATGTCATACCAAATGAAAGAATGAAGTATTGGGCACATATGTTGTATTCATTACATTTTCATATCTTATCTCGTTACGGAGTTGTAGACTGTTGAATAGAGAATGTGCGCTTGTGACAATTTGCCCCATTGTTGGGTAAGTTGTCACACTAGATTATCTAAAACTAAGAACAACTACTTAATTGTTATTATTGATTTTAATTTTTAAATTCAAACCAGAACTGGAAATATAAACAATCATGCCTAGAGAATTTGGAAAAACACTTATTTCAATCCAAACAAAACACATTAAGTGGCAAGACCACTTTACTCTGAACTTTAAACTCAAACTTTCTCTGGCTTGCACATAGATCCATGATAACTCGCTTAACTTAACATGTTTAATCTCTGAACATAACTGACTTAACATGTTGAACCTCTTTTTTGAGCATGTTCTATGTGTTTATTTGTACTGGGGCATGTTGTCACATGTGACGACTTGCCCCAAAGTCATTGAGACAACTTGCCCCAAACTGACATTTGTGCTAATGTTGGCTAAATTTCAAGGGTCGCTCAACATAGCACGTCAGCTAAAGTATCAAAAGACACGTTATTGTCTCCACTATGTTGTGCAAAATAATAATTTTTAACATTCATACCTAACAAAGTTGTATTGCATAAAATTTAAAGTGCACATTTTTTACTTTTTAAGCCAAAAAATAAGAAAATTATATACCATATATGGATTTCAGCTCTTCCTCAGCACTTGATACAAACAGTAACGATGGTGTCGGTTTTACCGTAATAATCAAAATTAATTCCCTTAATGGAAGTACAATGGTTTGCAAAAGCATTTCATGTTGACTTTAAATGTTTTGCCTGGTCAGCACATGATGACAGCTCCACACACACCTTCAGCTGCAGAAGATGAACCGTGTTAATGAAAGCGTGTTACAGTGCTGCTGTGTCTTTTACAGTTAGTGATGTTCCTTCATCTTCACTTGAAGTGCTTCTGCTCCAAGCTCAGGAATTTCCTGCCGTCTCTCTCGTTTATAACGCCGTTAACTTTCACAGTTTATTGGGAATAAGCTGCCGTGGGATGTGCTGTTGAGTTATACGTCGGGTCACGTCTGTCTGCTGTAGGCCCGATCGGAGATGGAGAGATCATCATGAAATAGAGGAGGAGATGAGCAGGCCTTAAATAATGAGGCTGAACAGCTCTGGGGTCAGACTGCCTCACAGCCGCCCTCCTGGGGCATTTTAGCAAGATTTGCGTGCGGCATCTGCGGCCGAAACACACAACAGGACTTTTAGGAGGGAATATTTCTGAGAAGCAGGTCATGACCGCTGCCGCTCCAGTGTGGCTCTCTGACTCGAGCTGAGGAATAACAGAGGAGCTGATCGTGTTTCAGGATGGGGAGCTGTTTACATGACGGATCCTAAATCTGAAGAGTGGATCTGATCAACATTTGATTACAGTGTTTGAATTTACATGAATCTACATAAGAAACTATAGAATCTATACAACAATATCTATCTATCTATCTATCTATCTATCTATTGTTCTATCTATCTATCTATCTATCGTTCTATCTATTTATCTATTCTATCTATCTCGTTCTATATATCTATCGTTCTATATATCATTCTATATATCGTTCTATCTATCTATTGTTCTATCGTTATATCATACTATCTATCGTTCTATTGTTCTATCATTCTATCTATCTGTCTATCTATCTATTCTATCTATCGTTCTATCTATCTATTGTTCTATCGTTCTATCTATCTATCTATCTATCTATCTATCTATCTATCTATCTATCTATCTATCTATCTATCTATTTATCTATCGTTCTATCTATCTATCTATCTATCTATCTATCTATCTATCTATCTATCTATCTATCTATCTATCTATCTATCTATCTATCTATCTATCGTTATATCTATCGTTCTATCTATCGTTCTATCTATCGTTCTATCTATCTATCTATCTATCTATCTATCTATCTATCTATCGTTATATCTATCGTTATATCTATCTATCTATCTATCGTTATATCTATCGTTATATCTATCGTTCTATCTATCTATCGTTCTATCTATCTATCTATCTATCTATCGTTGTATATATTGTTCTATCATTCTATCGTTCTGTTATATCATTCTGTCTATCTGTCTGTTTATCTATCTATCTATCGTTCTATCATTCTATCTATCTATTGTTCTATCATTCTATCATTCTATCTATCGTTCTATCGTTATATCTATCTATCTATCGTTCTATCGCTATTTCATACTATCTGTCGTTCTATTGTTCTATCTATCTATCGTTCTATCGTTCTATCTATCATTCTATCGTTCTATCTATCTATCTATCTATCTATCTATCTATCTATCTATCTATCTATCTATCTATCTATCTATCTATCGTTCTATCGTTCTATCGTTCTATCGTTCTGTTGTTATATCATTTTGCCTGTCTGTCTATCGTTCTATCATTCTTTCTATCTATTGTTCTATCTATCTATCTATCTATCTATCGTTCTATCGTTCTATCGTTCTATCTATCTATCTATCATTCTATCTATCTATCTATCATTCTATTGTTCTATCTATCGTTCTATCATTCTATCGTTCTGTCGTTCTATCATTATATCTATCTATCGTTCTATCGTTCTATCGCTATATCATACTATCTACCGTTCTATCGTTCTATTGTTCTATCTATCTATCTATCTATCGTTCTATCGTTCAATCTATTGTTCTATCATTCTGTCGTTCTATCGTTCTATCTATCGTTCTATCGTTATATCATACTATCTGTCGTTCTATCGTTCTATCGTTCTATTGTTCTATTGTTCTATCATTCTATCGTTCTGTCGTTCTATCATTATATATATCTATTGTTCTATCGTTCTATCGCTATATCATACTATCTACCGTTCTATCGTTCTATTGTTCTATCTATCTATCTATCTATCGTTCTATCGTTCTATCTATTGTTCTATCATTCTATCGTTCTATCGTTATATCATACTATCTGTCGTTCTATCGTTCTATTGTTCTATCGTTCTATCGCTATATCATACTATCTGTCATTCTATCGTTCTATTGTTCTATCATTCTATCGTTATATCATACTATCTATCGTTCTATTGTTCTATCTATCTATCTATCGTTCTATCGTTCTATCTATTGTTCTATCATTCTATCGTTCTATCGTTATATCATACTATCTGTCGTTCTATCGTTCTATTGTTCTATCGTTCTATCGCTATATCATACTATCTGTCGTTCTATCGTTCTATTGTTCTATCGTTCTATCATTCTGTCG
This sequence comes from Anabarilius grahami, assembly GCA_003731715.1. Taxonomy (NCBI): domain Eukaryota; kingdom Metazoa; phylum Chordata; class Actinopteri; order Cypriniformes; family Xenocyprididae; genus Anabarilius; species Anabarilius grahami. The sequence goes on from RJVU01052173.1 coordinate 2,164,439, forward strand.
TTCTATCGTTATATCATACTATCTATCGTTCTATTGTTCTATCTATCATGAACATAATTCTCATGGTTTATCTTTGGCTGCATTATAATGAGTTCCTAATTTGGAATATGATGAAAGATTGCGTCTGTGGATGTATTTGGGGAAGTTGGCTATTGAAAATGTAACATTTTAACTTAATTTAATGAATGGAATGATTTGAATAAAGATCAGATCATGTAACTGAACGAGATTCAAAGATCAAGTCAATAAAATGATCAGCAGTTTTATAAAAAGAGCTTATTTTATGTATAATCAGGTGTAGCAGCAAACATTATAATCACCGTCCACATTTTGATTTCAGAATAAAAAAAAAACCTTTGGGTGAAAGCAGATAATGTGATGCAAATTGTTCACGAATTAACCATCTCAGTCTGTCGATCATTTACTATTCATACACAGTTTTCATGAGTGCTTTTGTCATTTAAATACTGGATAGATTGTTTCTTTCAGTCTCCCGGGGTTTAACTAATCTTCCCACCATAACTAAAAAGTGTCTGGAAGAAAAACAGTCACAAGTGCTACAAAAAAGTTTGCTCAACATCACTGATGTATCTTTGCATGACATTACCATATGCTGCTCAGCATCTCTAAACAATGGACCATAACTCATCTGTCAGAGGATCTGTGGTGTTTCATTTATTTGTGTCCTTAAAATCCATGAAGCCTTCATTTGTACAAAGCAAAACCAATTTATCTGCTCATCTGAGAGCTACAAACACACTGGAGCTTTGAGTTCTGGGTTTGGGTCACACGCTTTATAAAGGCTTGAAGAGGGAGAGACGGAAGAGTAAACATGTTCTCATACTGATGATGTCAGTGAATCTGACTAACAGATCTCGAACATCCAGATTCACTGGAATTGATAGGAAAGTCTGATTCCAGCAGGTAAACAGACGCCATGTTTTGTGTTGCGATCAGCAGTGCTGTAAAATAGAGCTTTGTGTTCATTTAAAATTCATTTCTTAGTGTCTCTTTCAGCAAGAGCTCAGATTGACTGCAGATGCTGATAAATCTGTTCCATATGTGAGAAGAGGAACCTCCTTTACCTCTCAGGGAGTGTGTTTACACACACACACTCACGTACACACTCACACACACAAACACGTCACACTCACACACTCTCTTACACACGCACGCACATTCACACACACACACACACACACACTCACGCACACAAACACTTACGCCACACTCACACACTCTCTCTCTTACACACACACGCCACACACACACTCACACACTCAGGCACACACACACTCTCTTGTGCTCACACATACTCACACACTCACTCACTCACTCACACACACTCACTCTTGTGCTCACACACATACTCACACACACTCACAGGTCCTTCTCAAAAAATTAGCATATTGTGATAAAAGTTCATTATTTTCCATAATGTAATGATAAAATTAAACTTTCATATATTTTAGATTCATTGCACACCAACTGAAATATTTCAGGTCTTTTATTGTTTTAATACTGATGATTTTGGCATACAGCTCATGAAAACCCAAAATTCCTATCTCAAAAAATTAGCATATTTCATCCGACCAATAAAAGAAAAGTGTTTTTAATACAAAAAAAGTCAACCTTCAAATAATTATGTTCAGTTATGCACTCAATACTTGGTCGGGAATCCTTTTGCAGAAATGACTGCTTCAATGCGGCGTGGCATGGAGGCAATCAGCCTGTGGCACTGCTGAGGTGTTATGGAGGCCCAGGATGCTTCGATAGCGGCCTTAAGCTCATCCAGAGTGTTGGGTCTTGCGTCTCTCAACTTTCTCTTCACAATATCCCACAGATTCTCTATGGGGTTCAGGTCAGGAGAGTTGGCAGGCCAATTGAGCACAGTAATACCATGGTCAGTAAACCATTTACCAGTGGTTTTGGCACTGTGAGCAGGTGCCAGGTCGTGCTGAAAAACGAAATCTTCATCTCCATAAAGCTTTTCAGCAGATGGAAGCATGAAGTGCTCCAAAATCTCCTGATAGCTAGCTGCATTGACCCTGCCCTTGATAAAACACAGTGGACCAACACCAGCAGCTGACATGGCACCCCAGACCATCACTGACTGTGGGAACTTGACACTGGACTTCAGGCATTTTGGCATTTCCTTCTCCCCAGTCTTCCTCCAGACTCTGGCACCTTGATTTCCGAATGACTTTGGACCACTGAGCAACAGTCCAGTGCTGCTTCTCTGTAGCCCAGGTCAGGCGCTTCTGCCGCTGTTTCTGGTTCAAAAGTGGCTTGACCTGGGGAATGCGGCACCTGTAGCCCATTTCCTGCACACGCCTGTGCACGGTGGCTCTGGATGTTTCTACTCCAGACTCAGTCCACTGCTTCCGCAGGTCCCCCAAGGTCTGGAATCGGTCCTTCTCCACAATCTTCCTCAGGGTCCGGTCACCTCTTCTCGTTGTGCAGCGTTTTTTGCCACACTTTTTCCTTCCCACAGACTTCCCACTGAGGTGCCTTGATACAGCACTCTGGGAACAGCCTATTCGTTCAGAAATTTCTTTCTGTGTCTTACCCTCTCGCTTGAGGGTGTCAATGATGGCCTTCTGGACAGCAGTCAGGTCGGCAGTCTTACCCATGATTGCGGTTTTGAGTAATGAACCAGGCTGGGAGTTTTTAAAAGCCTCAGGAATCTTTTGCAGGTGTTTAGAGTTAATTAGTTGATTCAGATGATTAGGTTAATAGCTCGTTTAGAGAACCTTTTCATGATATGCTAATTTTTTGAGATAGGAATTTTGGGTTTTCATGAGCTGTATGCCAAAATCATCAGTATTAAAACAATAAAAGACCTGAAATATTTCAGTTGGTGTGCAATGAATCTAAAATATATGAAAGTTTAATTTTATCATTACATTATGGAAAATAATGAACTTTTATCACAATATGCTAATTTTTTGAGAAGGACCTGTACACTCACACTCACTGTTGCGCACACTCAAGCACACATACACACTCACTTTTGCACACACACTCACACACTGTTTTTGAAATTCCCACAGCGAAAATGAATGTGATACTTTCATAATGCTCAAAGTGGGCGGACACTTTGCGTTCTGTTGTACGTACAGTGTGTTTGAAGTCATGTTTTGATTATGCATGCCTTACAGACGACACAAATCCGTGAGTTTTGAGCAGTAAATTTGCTGTAAAGAAGATCTCCAAGCCTCTGAAGGTTTTCCGCTCAGATAAAGGTCTCGCTTTCATCCTGCACTTCTGTGTCGTGTAGGATGACGGATATCTCACTCTCTGTAGCTGTAGATAAATATTACATTCCTGCTGCTCTAACGCTGGCAGTTTTATGTTCCTTCCTGACCAATAGGGAAGCGCATGAATCCGGATGCTGTTGCTTACAGGACAGTTTTGGGAGAGTTTCATCAAGTGGTCTGTGAGACGAGCACCAGGATCTGCTGGTTTTCTTTTGAAGCCTCCTGGAGCACAGAGCACCTGTTCAGATATTATTTCTCCAGGTGTTACAGCTCACAGCTGCCTGTCAAACAAATCTACATCCTCTCATTATAATCAACAGAGCCGTTAACACACAAAGTGCCCAATTGACGGATGCCACATTAAGCCGTTTTTCCCCATCAGTCCGAAATAAAATATTATTGTCTTTGCTATGAATTTTATTCATTTTATATGTATGTATATATTTACAGTGGTGTGAATAAGTATTTGCCCCCTTCCTGATTTTTTTTTTGCAAGTTTGTCACACTTTAATTTTTCAGATCATCAAACTAATTTAAATATTAATCAAAAATAACACAAGTAAACACAACATGCAGTTTTTAAATAAAAGTTTTTATAATGAAGGGAAAACAAAATCCAAACCCACATGGCCCTGTGTGAAAAAGTGCTTGCCTCCTAAACCTAATAACTGGTTGGGCCACCCTTAGCAGAAACAACTGCAATAAAGCATTTTTTGGCCAACTCGTCTTTGCAGAATTGTTGTAATTCAGCCACATTGGAGGGTTTTCAAGGATGAACCACCTTTTTAAGGTCATGCCACAGCATCTCAATAGGATTGAGGTCAGGACTTTGACTAGGCCACTCCAAAGTCTTCATTTTGTTTTTCTTTAGCCATTCAGAGGTGGACTTGCTGGTGTGTTTTGGACCAGACGTAATGGGACACACACCTTCCAAAAAGTTCAACTTTTGTCTCATCAGTTCACAGAGTATTTTCCCAAAAGTCTTGGGGATCATCAAGATGTTTTCTGGCAAAACTGAGACGAGCCTTTATGTTCTTTTTGCTCATCAGCGGTTTTCGTCTTGGAGCTCTGCCATGCAGGCCATTTTTGCCCCGTCTCTTTCTTATGGTGGAGTCATGAACACTGACCTTAACTGAGGCAAGTGAGGCCTGCAGTTCTTTGGATGTTGTTGTGGGGTCTTTTGTGACCTCTTGGATGAGTCGTCGCTGCGCTCTTGGGGTAATTGTGGTCGGCCGGCCACTCCTGGGAAGGTTCACTACTGTTCCATGTTTTCGCCATTTGTGGATTATGGCTCTCACTGTGGTTCGCTGGAGTCCCAAAGCTTTAGAAATGGCTTTATAACCTTTTCCAGACTGATAGATCTCAGTTACTTTCTTTCTCATTTGTTCCTGAATTTCTTTAGATCTCAACATGATGTGTAGCTTTTGAGGATCTTTTGGTCTACTTCACTTTGTTTTCCCTTGCATGTTTTGCATGTTGTCTTTACTTGTGTTATCTTTGATTAATATTTAAATTTGTTTGATGATCTGAAACATTAAAGTGTGACAAACATGCAAAAAAAGAAAAAGTCAGGAAGGGGGAAAACACTTTTTCACACCAAAAAAAAGTACTGCTAGTACTGCTACTCTATATAAAATTCGAAAATAGGCAAAAATATTTTTTACATTTTACATCAGCGTCTGTTCTGTGCTCATGTACCTGCTTAATCTCGGTCAGTCCTTCGGGAATTTGCCGCTGGCTCTTATGTGGACAGTGGTTAAACATGAGGTATAATTCATTTGGGGTATATAAAACAGGCAATCTTTGGTCTTATTAATATATTACTTGTTCCAGAGCAAATCGATTTGGGTTATGGGGAAAATTAAGATTCATAACTAATATATTTAGCCTATATTTAACTTAAATCCTTTACTAGATTGCTGCTTTTGTACATTTGGCTTAATTGTTTGCTTGTATTTATTTCCTATCGTCTATATATATGTCTATATTAAAGTGAGTGGACCTTCGTGAAATAGGGTGGACCAATGCCTACTTTCAATCATTTTACAATACATTGGATAAAGATAATTTGACAGATAAGATTAGTTAAATGTGATTTACTATCAGCCAACAGTTTCATGAAAACAACTAAATTCATAATCTATTCATTCATCCATACGGAGAGTGTCAAAGGTTTCTATTTGCAACGTGTTTTTGTAGCGTTGTGCAATATAGCCAATCACAGACGTGTCTGTTGATCTCTTGAACCCAATGGCCAATCAGAGGTGTTTAAGTTAGTCAGAATCAACTTACTGCTCAAAACGCCAGTTTTTGTTCTGCATTCAATCCTTAACAAAGTGTAGAGATTATGTAAATAAGAGATACACTGATTATAACGGAACTTTGTGAGATTGCGATGAACTAAATGAGTGACAGCTTTCGAGTGATTATAAAGGGGCCGTTCTTTGCGCGCTTTGTATAGTTATATAAAATTGTTTTGCTGATTTATCACTTGCAGACTGTGGTGATAAATGACATGTTGTCGTGATGCAACGTTAGTCACTTCTATTGAAAACACATTGTAAGAACTTTATGGTTTGCCATTTTTCTGTGTAAAATAGTGAGTGTGATTTCTCTGTATTTTCATAGCTTAGGTTCTGCTCAAAGTTTGCCAGTTTCTTTCAGCATTTTATCACCAGAGTAACATTATTTTGCCAGGGCCTGCAGAAAGTAAAGATCAGCTTCAGACGTTTAGTCTTTGAAAAAAAAAATTTCTTGGCCGGAAAGTGCAGGCTTTATATTTAAGGGAAACGGTCGTTTTTGTTTGAGTAAAAGCGACGGGGCCTTAGAGATCTTTTTGAGCGGCTCTTGGATGACTGCAGGAGCGATGAAATCAAGTTTTCGGTTCTCACAGAACCGGCTGATAAAATTTAAGTGCAGGAAAGATGGTGTAAAAATCACAGTTTATTGTGTAAGTAACTACACAGACTTTCAAACACACAAAACATATAGTTTTCCAACTGTTTAGAATCAGCATGTCTGTCTGTTTGTTTGTCCTGTCACTAAATCCCTCTGCTTTAGGACAATACCAACAGAACAATTATCTTTTGATTTGTCTTCTGTCTTTCTCTTTTATCTGTTTAATGGATCATATTATTGCACTTATTCATGTTTTTGGAACTCTCAGAGCTTTTAAATCCTTTTGAACTTCATGAAATATGTGCCGTTTTAACCAAATTCATATTTGATAAAATGCTCCTTTAGTAAGTATGTGAGAACAGCCATCTGGTGTGTTTCAGCAGAATTGAGCTGGATTGCAGTAAATGCACTGAGAACCGGAGCTCAGTTTGCCAGAAGCTCTGCTGAATCGATCTCTCCTTAAACAGGTGTCGTCAAAACAAAGAGCTTCATTGGCTTGTGCTCCTTCTGTGTGAAGCTTGGTTTCATGTCATTTGTCAGGCCGTTTCTCTGAGTGAGTTCTTCACTAATGGCTCGTGAATGATCTCGCTCACGCCTGTCTGGCCAGCGATGCCCATCAGCAAGAGAGAACTTGTCTGTGTTTTTGAGTCTGTGGTACAGAAGCTGTGTGTGGCAAAGCAGTGAGGCGTTTCGGGTGTGAAGCTGCTGTCTGTGGGTCAATGAGAACGCCTCACCTGCTCGTGTCTCGCCCACAGATAAACACCGGTCGTCTGTCTGTCGGTCTGTGCACAGATCTGCTTTTACAGGCTGTGAATCCTGTTATATAAACTTTTGGGGTTCTGCTTAAACACTGTGTGCACTGAAAAATGATTTTCTTACTCTGTATTTTTGTCTTGTTTTCCATTACAATTATCTAAACATTCTTAAATCAAGACTAAACAGCAGCCCAAAACAACTTGTGACAATCCTGAGTTGTTCAAAAAAGATTTTTTTCTTTGTCATTTTGTCATAGATAGAAAGAAAATGATTTTTGTTCATACCTTTTGATTGTGTATTTTAGAGAATAGGCAGACGGCTCCTTTAAGAAGTTTTTCCTCTTTTAGGAAGTCTTAGTGGGAGTCCAGGAGAGGTCAAAGTTCAGCTGTAAAGTTGAGAGCATTTGCAGAAATGACTTAATTCCACTTTTAATCCCACTCATCCGTGTCCATCCAAACCGCTCAGATCATGTGACACGCCAGCGTTCAGCCGTAATGATTTCCACTAATCATTTGCCATTATGTAATCATCTTTATTAGCTGATTGAGACCCACCTGAGGGATTTGAGTGCAGATTTCTTGAGTCTACATCTGTGGAGCTAAAGCATATCTGTGGAAAAATATGACTTAATGACTGTGTGTCGTTTGTGGGGAGCTGGAGCTACACGTTCAAAAGAGCAAGTGTGAGTGCATTCTGGGTAATGTAGGCTCTCTCTTGTGTGTATTACAGCTTCTGCTTTATGGCTAAACAAGACGTGAGAACCTGTCTGTGTTTTAACCGTAAGAATATGAGCCATCCGGGGCATTTCACAGCACAGATACGATTTCATCTCCATTTGCCACTGATACTCCCTCAGTTTAACTCCACATACACCTCACGGAGAGGAAAAGATATTTTCACGCCATCTCAACGAGAGCTGACATCAGGGAGTGCTTGAAATCGATTGTATTCTCTGAGCAGCTAACGCACAAACCAGCCTGTATAAGGTGGAGCTAGACGTCTGTGAACTTATTTTCATCTGCTGGAACTGCTGGAGCGATCTGGTGGATTCATAATTACATATGCAGCTCTGCTGTTTCTCTCTCATTATTTTCCTTTCCGCTGAGAAATCCATGGGGATTTATTAATCTGTGTTATTCAGGGTTTATTTTTTCAGTTACAAACAAAAGAAACAGAGACTTAAAGATTAATCAAAACTCTCTCATGTAAACGTGTTGAGAGATGGTGTGTTGGGAGTAACTAACTTACTAACCAACTAACTAACTAACCAAATAACCAACTTACCAACTAACTTGCCATCTATCTATCTATCTATCTATCTATCTATCTATCTATCTATCTATCTATCTATCTATCTATCTATCTATCTATCTATCTATCTATCTATCTAACTTACTTACCAACCAACTAACTTGCCATCTAACTAAAACTAACAACTAACTAACTAACCAACCAACTAACTAACCAAACAACCAACCAACTAACCAAACAACCAACTAACTTATCAACTAACTAACTTATCATCTAACTTACTAAAACTAACAACTACTAACTTACCAACCAGCTAACTTACCAACCAGCTAACTTACCTAACTAACCAACCAACCAACCAACTATATTACCAATCAACTAACTTGCCAACCAACTAATCAAATAACTTGCCATCTAACTAACTAAAACTAACAACCAACAACCATCCAACCAACAAACTAACTAACCAACTAACTTACCAGCTAACTAACCAACCAACCAACTATATTACCAATCAACTAACTTGCCAACCAACTAATCAAATAACTTGCCATCTAACTAACTAAAACTAACAACCAACAACCAACAAACTAACTAACCAACTAACTTACCAGCTAACTAACTAACCAAACAACCACCTAACTTACCAACTAACTTGTCATCTAACTAAAACTAACAATTAACTAACTTACCAACCAACTAACTAATTTACTATTTAACCAACCAACTAACAACTAACGTAACTTACCAACCAATTAACCAAACAACCAACCAACTAACCAAACAACCAACTAATTTACCAAGTAACTAACTTGCATCTAACTAACTAACCAACTAACTAACTAACTGACAGTAGACAGTAGTAACGCTACTAACTTTACATGTCACAGTAGCACTTTTCCAACTAGCAGTGTGACATCATTGTTACATCAGTGATTTGTCTCATTTATTTAAGTAAATCTACTTTATTTGAATAGTTACAAATGTAACAAAATAACCTGTGTGGCCTTTGCATTTTAGTTGAGAGTTTTAGTTTAGTTAAATGTTGCTGATTATCAATGTTTTTTTTTGTTTGTTTTTTTTTACTTTATTTTATTTGTTGTATTGAGTGTAAAATTGAAAACAATGAATCTTTACAAAAATCATTTGATTTGGTCACCCTTGTTTACATCCTCATTTTCTAACACTTTACAATAAGGTCCCATTAGTTAATGCATTAACTAATATTAACTAACTATGATCAATACATTTGTATTGCTCAGTAATTTTTGTTAATGTTACTTAATAAAAATACAGCTGTTCACTGTTAGTTCATGTTATCGCAGGTCCATTCAATAATATGGTAACACTTTACAAAAAGGTTTTATTTGTTAACATTAGTTAACATGGACTAACAATAAACAGTACTTCTGCAGCATTTATTAAACATGTTAATCATAATGTTAATCTCAACATTTGCTAATACTTTTTAATATCAAAAGTTGTGTCTGTTAACATTAGTTAATGCAGTTTGAACTAACATGAACATCTTTATTAATAACTAACATTAACAAAAGGTTAATAAATGCTGTAAAAATACATTGCTCACTGTTAGTTTGTTAGTTAGTGCATTAACTATTTTAACAAATAAGGCGTAATTGTAAAGGGCTCGCAATAATATAAACAGAATCAGATACAACTAATTTTAATAATTTAACTAAGATTAATAAATTCTTTGGAAATAGTTTTCATTCTTAGTTAATGTTAACTAATGTCATTAACTAATGTTAACAAATAGAACCTTATTGTAAACACTGTTGATGGCAATAATAAATTATACTATCTGATATTTAAAAAACTTCAATAGTTTGTAGTGTAACTACTGTGAGAGTAACTTCTAGCTTGATAACTGCAGTTCTGTGACTGAAAGCTCTTTCAGAAGAACCTCATCTCACCCTCTCAGCTCAGTTTCACTGCTCACTTCAGTTAAACCCCTCTATTGGACATTTCTGGCCGATTTAAGCCTTATCTGCATCCTTTAGGACATCACCCCAAATATTAAATGGATTTGCCTATTAAATGATAAGACAGCAAAGAGTGGATCGATTCTGGACCGCACACAGGTGGAGATTACGGCTTTCCTGTCCTCTTGAAAAGGTCCCATAAGCTGCTTACCGTAAAGCCATATAGACTTCAGACAGATTCAGAGTGACACTATAAAATCAAAGTGTTCTGAATCCCGCAGGAACTCGGAGAGTTTTTAACATGCGGAGGGATCCGTATCAGAGCCCAGCAGATGGCAAATGGGACAAAAGCCACCTGGAGAACTTCTCAAAGGAAGGAAATAGGAAACTTTTGCAAACTCGAGAGTTTCACTTTTGGCATGACAGAAAACGTCCAGTAGGCATTCATTTCTCATCTCATGAAACCTGCGAGGAAAAAAAATCCAGCTCATATTTCACCCCAAAATCAGCAGAAAGAAATAAGTTATATTATATTTGGTTTGCTTTGTAACTTTATTTTACTGAAAAATAAGCATGAGTTTAATGCGGTTTCTTAAATCTCATTCTCATTACTCATAAATGAAAGATTTTGTTATCAAATGTAAGCATTTATACATCCATACCACCTTTAATTTATGCTGATTTCGGTAAAAAATAAATTGCATTATTATAGGTAACAAACTAAAACCATTAACAAACATTTTCGTAGCTTAAAAATAAAATAAACATTTACTGAAATAAAATGAAATATGATGAAGGCAATTTTTCTCACTTTCATTTAGTTTAACTTGATATACAGTGTTGGGAATATATAATAAGAATCATTGAGAAACTAAGGGCAAATGTGGTTCATTGTCATGAAAATAATGTCACAGTGCAAAATATAGATTTTTTCCCAGAAGTTTCCAGATGCATTTCAGATCCGTGTTCTTCAGTACGGCAACACAACTGCGTGAAGTTCACAGTAACTCATTCAAACGATAATCAAACTCACATTTGTCACGTTAAATGGACAGTGATTTAGAGCTGCAGGCCTTTAGAGACAGACAAATCTGAGCATGTATGAGAAATGACAACACTGCGTACTCAAAACCTAATGCTGAAGACAAAAGTGTCCCACTCTGGAGAAAAACTAAAGTTTAGTTTGATCAAAACTGGCACATGAGTGAATCCAGAAAACTCCTGGGAAAGATTCGCAGCGTTCAACTTTTCACTTCTGATACTAATTATTCCGTAATCAAGCATTCCTCGGCACGCAGCTGCAGTGAGAGCGAGCGCGCGATAGGATCGTTCGGAGGGATATGTTTGAAAGCCATTAGTCTTAAGAATGTACGATGGTATCAACGCCAATCACTCACATGCCTGATACAGGATTGTTTCCAAATGTAAGCATGTTTCCACCTCCTTCTGGTTTTGTTTTGGACTGTCAGAGTGGAGGACAGAAGTGTGCTGACATCCACATGACATGACCTTCTCAAAGCAAAACACCTTAAACATGTCCACATGAAGCTGCGTTCACAATCGCAAAAGGCCAAAAATTATGTCGGCACATGTTTCAATGCATTATAACCAAAGTACAACTACTCAATATGCTTAGAACATCTTGAACATGTTTTTAATAACATTTGAATAAATTGTGAATATGTCAATTTTCCTAGGCCGGACATCACTTTTGGCCACTACTGTATTTTTAAGAAAAACTGAATATTTAATAAAAATTGAGTTGATTGGATGCTAGAGTGTCTCTATTTACCTTATTTTGCAACGCAGAACTTAGCTATTTCCAGTGAATGTGCAAGACTCTTTCTGCAAGTTACATTGTTACACCTGTAGGTGGCGACAAGTGACTCTAATAAAAGTGAGTTTTGAATCATACATTCAAATCGAATCGTTCAGCAGCATTGGTTCATTCAGGAACGAAACCATTGACGGGCTTAATGATTGAGTCACTGAATCATTCATTCAACTGATTTGTTCAAACAGCATTGATTCGAAACAATTGATTGACTTCATGCATAAGTCACAGAATCATTAACTGAACGGATTCTTTCTTAAACTCTGATTCATTCAGGAATTCCTGTAGCTCAGTGGTTAGAGCATGGCACTAGCAATGCCAAGGTCATGGGTTCGATCCCAGGGATTGCACATACTCGGATACAAATGTATAGTATAATGCAATGTAAGTCGCTTTGGATAAAAGCGTCTGCCAAATGCATAAATGTAAATGTAAATGTAAACAATTGACTGTTTTGATGGATGTGTCACTGAATCATTTGTTTAATCGGTTCATTCAAAACTCTGATTAATTCAGGAACGAAACAGCAGTTCTGTTGTGTTTTCGTTTGGAACTATTTTTGTTGCCGCAGCAAAATCAGACAACTGGTAAATTGTGTGTAAAATGTAAGTTTCTAAATATTTACTATTTGTTTATTGAAGTAAAAGCAATATCTCGTGATCGTTCTACAACCCAAATTTTTTTTGCATATATTATAATGTAATATAATAACTTTTTCCTCAATTTTTTACTTCAGGAAGAGTTTTATGAGACTAAGGTAACACTTGAATGAAAACAGGAGTTTCTGTGGGATTGTGGGATAGCATATGTCAAAAGCTGAGTAATATAAAGCCTCCAGTATGGTTGCAGTTGAACTTCTTGGCCTGAATCGACCTTCATTACCTCAGAACTGAGACCAGTGCCACGATATTCATCTTAGTCCAACAAAGTGAACAATTAAACAAACGATTATTGGAACCATTTGTGTGATGACAGTGACACGGTCCAAGCCCGACAGTCTCTGATCTCCGGAAACTATTTATGAGTGTACGCAGATTATAGCAAGACGAATTTGAGGGAAGAGTTCATCTGCGACTGACGGCTCCATGAATGCAGCTGACATGACATCAGAGGTCAAAGGTCTGCCATGAACTTACATAATTCCCGTATAGGAATGAAAGGAATCAGTGCATTTTTAAATGAACTGTTCCTTTAAATCTGGCAGGATGTTCAGTGAGTCACATTTTTGAACAGATTCATATTCTCTTCCAAGTCTGTGAAAGGAGAGTATTTCACTGTATTTACTCCATGTTTCATCTTCAGTGTTATAAACTGAGATCATTGGCATTTACTGTGCATTCAGCAAATCATTCAGGGACATTTATATTGCCTGTCTGAACAGACACTAGGAAACTACATTACACTTTCCATCCGTGTGTTTTATTCACAGAACAATCCCATAAAACATCATTAACGGCTCATCTGTTATGTCTAAATACCTGCAACCAGCCTTTAGACCGAAGCCAGAACTGCTTAACAGCTTCTGAAGCTAAAACAGTAATATATTATATTATATTATTATTTTTGTAAATATTTATATCATATTAATATNATATTAATATCTTTTGTTATATTATTTTTGTAAATATTTAAATCATATTAATATATTTTGTTGTATTATATTATATTACATTATAGTTTTTTGTCATTAGAATAATGTGCACTGGTTAATCATACAGAATAAAATCATAAACGTGTATTAAATAAATTTTGATTCACATATGCTAATTTTGATTATGTGTGTGTGGTCACATTTGCATAAATGTGCCTACAAGAATTTATTTAAATATATTTGAATATATTTAACTGTGCATTCTGGTCCGTTTTGACCTGGAAGAGGTACATACTGTACTTTTTATTTTTTAAATACATATTTTTTAGTATGAATATGAAATGTTGTAAGTGTTTTAAGACTGTCAAAATATGCATCATTAATTTTTTTCACATTTTTTTAACTTAAAATTTAAGAGATATAGTCAACATTTCGCTTTGCTGCCACTTATTACAGTAATGAACCATTGTGTGTGTGTGTGTGCATAAGTGTGTGTGTGCGTGTGTGTGTGTGTGCGAGTATGTGTCTGTATGTGTGAGTATGTGTGTGTGAGTGCATGTGTTTTTATGTTAGTGTGCGTGTGCGAGTGTTTGTGCAAGTGAGTGTGTGAGTGCGGGTGTGTTTGTGTGTGTGTGTGTGTTTGTGGAAAGTGTTTGGTTGTGGTTACATCATGGCTCAAGCATCGCAATGATTCACTGCTCAGATCTTTCTGGTGATGTCAGCCTCTCTGTTGTACTTTGGTGTGGTTTATAAAGTTCAGCCTGAGCACCAAATTCAGCACAATCTGTTTCCAGTCACGAGAATCAGTAGCTTCAGATTTATAAAGTTAAACCTCATCCTCCTGAAACAACAAATCCTCCTCTGCATTAATGCAAGTTCGACATTCGGCATCAGCTCTCGCTCCTTCCAAAATAGCATTTTTGATCGCTGTTGCTCAGAAAACTGTGTGTTTTCAAGCAAATAACTCGTCTGTGAGTCGCTGCCAGGAGGGTTTGGTGTGGTATATCAGAGAACAATAGTGCTGAGAACATTAGAGCACTTTATTTACGATGCTGTAACAGCTTTAAAGCCTAAAATACGATCTTCCGCACACAACAGAATGATGTTATTCACCCACAGGACCAGATTGAGTTTTTCCTCTTCCCTTGCGAGTTTGTGCTGTGACTAAATCTAGATCAATTGTGGTTGCTGAAATTAACACTTATTTAACATATAATTGTTGAAAACCTTCTGGTCCTTATTACAGTGTTCTCCCTTGAGCGTGACAGTATGTATGATTCTGATGTGTTATCATGACACGCCACACAAGACATGAGGAATGGACGGTGCGTGGCATGCGTGACGTTTGCACAGAGCTCTTGGCAGGACCGTGTTTCTGAACTCTCAGGGGTTTAGATGTGAATCGGACACAAACCCTCTCAGAGCCGCTGCCAGACCCTCAATGAAGAGCCATTGAGAGAAGTGCTTTACTACCACAGAGAAAACAAGACCAGAGAAAGGGAACGTGAAGGACAGACATACAGAAGCACTCGGTTTAAGACATTTTTACAGCTCTCTTGAAACTTCTGCTCGTAGCAGAGCAAGTAAAAGGTGTTTTAATTAGTGAAGTCTGGGGGAAATCATAAACTTCTGGCAGCCGTCCACACGATCAGCGGGAAACAGGCGTTTTAGCACTGCTAACCAGACTAATAGCTTTACTGTTCCGTGAATTAGTGTAGATACAAACCAGACTTTATTGTTAGTGCTACGCTGCAAAAAATCATGTTCTTCCTCAGTTTTTCTGTCTTATAATTATCTAAACATTCTTAAATCAAGATGCATTTACTAGAGAAGCAAAATGACTGAAGATATTAAGCGAGTTTTTGCTTAAAATAAGAACAAATATCTGCCAATGGGGTCAGAAAATAATATTAACTCAAAAGGGAAAACAAGATTATTTTTCTGACTCCATTGGCAGATATTTGTTCTTGTTTTAAGCAGAAACATTAAAGGGTTAGTTCACCCAAAAATGAAACTTCAGTCATTAATTACTCTCCCTCATGTCGTTCCACACCCGTAAGACCTTCATTCATCTTCAGAACACAAATTAAGATATTTTTGATGAAATCCGAGAGGTATATGACTCGTCCAATATAATCAACACTTTCAAGGTCCAGAAAGGTACTAAAGACATCGTTAAAACAGTCATGTGACTGCAGTGGTTCAACCTTAATGTTATGAAGAGACGAGAATACGAAAACAAAACAAAAATAATGACTTTATTCAACAATCTCTTCTTTTCCCTGTCATTATCCACAGTAAAGCTTCCATGTTTACATCTGAATGCTGGCTCAGTATTGGCCAAAGCTGATCACATGATCAGCACGACTCATGCATGTGATGCTGACGCAGGAGCCGGCCAATAATGAGTCTGCTTTCTGATGTAGAACCTGGAAGCGCTGGACGTAAACAACGAATGAGAATGACACAGAAGAGTAGAGATTGTTGAATAAAGTGGTTATTTTTGTTTTGTTTTTGCGCACAAAAAGTATTCTCGTCTCTTCATAACATTAAGGTTGATCCACTGCAGTCACATGACTGTTTTAACGATGTCTTTAGTATCTTTCTGGACCTTGAAAGTGTTGATTATATTGCTGTCTATGGACGAGTCATATTCCTGTCAGATTTCATCAAAAATATCTTAATTTGTGTTCTGAAGATGAACGAAGGTCTTACGGGTGTGGAACGAAATGAGGGTGAGGAATTAATGACAGAAACGTAATTTTTTTTCAACCCTTTAAGCTTTTTGATACAGTTTTTTTCAGAAAACAAGACTTAATATCTTAAAGAGGACCCCTTTCACAAGATGTAATATAAGTCTCTGGTGTCTCCAGAATGTGTCCGTGAAGTTTCAGCTCAAAATACCCCACAGATCATTTATTATACCTTGAAAGTGTTATTATACTGTTTTTGTGCGTGTATCTTTAAATGCAAATGAGCTGCTGCTCCCCGCCCCACTTTCCATAAGAGGGCGGAGCCTCTACAGCTCACGCAACAAGGAGAAACGGTATGGAGCCGTTTCCACAGAACGCGTTTTTGCATTGCACTGCACTGCTTTTCCATTAACTACTATGTAAATGCACTAGACTGCATTCACAGGGCAGTTGAAAACGTGTCGAGACTTGTTTTTAAAAAAAGTTAAGTTTCTTTTAACTTGAAAACTCGTGCAGTTTCCCGCAACGGTCAAACACATCTGTCAAGAGCGTTTACTTCCATAGATTTACATTAAAGTCATATTGTCATGAAATAAGATGTCTGACATTTTGTCTGTCATAATATTTGTTTTAAACCTTTCAGAATCTTAAAAGTTTGTTCCTTTCTAATGTGACCCTCGCATACCGGTGCGTTTTGCATGGACTTGTTTACGTTTATTGTTGGATCGCATACTAATGAGTGCAGATCATCATTCAGAGTCCAGGAAATTATATTTGTCCTCTACATCCAGATGTTCATCCATGTTTTGTGTCCAGGTATTTAATATTTAAGTGATGCATTTGAATACTGATGTTACTGATGAATATAAACACATCTAGAGGACGAACAGATTTAGTTAAACTTAATTTCAGACCAGGGTTATTATCGTTAACTAAAACTAAAGTCAATAACTAATAAAAATGACAAAGAAAAAAAAAATCTAAAATTATCAAAATATTAACAAAAACAATATAATAATATCACAATGACACTAAAATAACACAACAAAGATCACATGGACGTGTGTTTATAACATGATCTAGCTACATGACCTTTGACATTAGCCTAACATCAGTTTGCAGGCTCTGATTGATTGAGATAAAACTGTTGAGTTCTGAGTGGAATCTGAGTGGAATTGTTCAGGATTTCCCTGCAGTGGTTTTGTTTAGACTGGTTGTTGATTCTGTTTATAAGGGAAATATTCAGGACTTCTGCTTCCTGTCGTAACTCCAGATCCGAGGCATAAGGGAGCTCTACATCAGTAGTGCTGCGGCTGGAAACCTTCCACGACATCTCGTGATATATATAAATAGACCCACAGAGAGACACAATCACTGGATCCTGGAGTCTGATCACAGAGATAGAGAATGTTACACTCTGAAAAAATAAAGGTTTTTAATTGGCATCGATGGTTCCATAAAGAACCTTCAACATCCATGGAATCTTTCCTTTCCGTGCACTAAAGGTTCTTTAGATTATTAAATTGTTCTTCACTAAAAATGGTTCTTCACTGATCACTGAAAGGAACAAAAAATTCCTTTAAAGCCACATCATTATTGATTTTCTGGAGCTCAACCATCAGTCTGTCGACACACTCTCAACAGGTGCTTGATGTGCTTCTCAAAATGTCTATAAATTTCAAAATGTAACTGGTTTCCTAAACCATTCATGTCTTCTTCCTCTTTTCAGTGTTTGTAAGTGTGAGCAGCTCTGTTGAGTTCAGGATTATTCTCTCCTCTTCTCCACTAAGCAAGTAAGTGACAGAAACATTGAATGTATGATCCATATTGTTAGTTTACAGTAATTACGTGGGATTATGTATAAACATGCCCAGTCACAGAAACATTAAAGCTATTCTGTGCTTTCTTTTTAACATTGTGAAGGCCTCGCATATCTGTCCATTCACAACGGCTACTTAAACTTCATTGCTTTTACTTAAACAAAAATGTTTTTTTATTTATGTAAAATCAGGCTACAAGTGATCATAAGACCAGTTAGATAGGAAGAGATGAAAAGCATAAAATTAATTGAAAATAATAGTTTTTCTACATATATATTTGTTTTTTTGTGCAAAAAACTACTAATATTATAAATGAACCTCGAGGAACATATTAAAATAATTTTAAAAATCCATGTCATGATCTCTTTAACTGCATAAATATGTAGGCCTCAAATTAAGATTTATGTAATTGAATTTCATATAAAACTATTTGGATTACAAATTAATTTTAGTTTTGACATGAACTAAAGCTAATAAACTTAATGTGAGGCACATTTGTCAGTCATACATAAATGAAACGGGTCAGATTTCTGCACTAGCTTATTATTAACTATTTGCATCTGTTTGATTTTATTTAAATAATCATATTTTCAAAATGCATTTATTTGAACAAATGACGATTCAATGTATGAGATTGAAACATTTGGATTGATTGATGATATATATATAAACCTGGTTATTGTGTATTTAATACACATTCAGTTTATTAGTACTATAACAGAAATCCTTATTAACAGTTTATGTTAAAACTGCATAATCCAAATATGGATGTAAGTTTGATGCATAAATCTTAAATTTAGGCCTAAATATCTTCTGAGTTGCTTCTGTCATGTTAATGTCATCTGGGATCATCTGTTTTCATTTACCTTTATAGTTTTGTTCATGGTTTTTGAAGATGAGGGCATTATTTTGCTGTCCAACTATACAAGATGATTATTGTTGGCATTTATCATCTTTCTCACCAGCTGCTGAACTAAAAACTAAATAAAGAATACTAAAACTTGAACAGTTGTCAAAAAAACTGATTTGCATTCGTCAAATTCAACATTTTCTTTTATGAGATGTAACGCAGAAGCACTTCTCCATCTTCATGTGTGCGTCGAGGGCGAGTCACAACACGTCTGTCCATCTGTCGGTCCATATGTGTTGAACAGGAACTACAGGCTGAAGTTTCCTGCTAAATGAATCAGTAAATTAGACTCTGGGCACTTTGACTCACTGATCAACGTCTGCATTCATGAGAAGTGATCTACAGCAAGAATAAATGAGTCAGTGAAGTGACATTGATGAAGCGCTTCGGCTGAAATCTGCTGGTCAGTGTTAGTTGGTTGAGTGAACTCAGCAGGATTCAGGGTATTAATATATTGTAGATAATTATCAGACTACTTGCTTAAAAAAGACAGTAACATTTTTTTCTGGCTCAAAAATGGTGAGGAAGTGACACCAGTTTTAGATTAGTAATATACTATTATAGTTTTTGTTAATATTTAGAATTAGATTTTAATTTATATTTTTATTTTTTAGTAATTTTGTTTGATTTTTGTCATTTTTTCTTTTTTGGTTTTTTAAATGTTTATATCGTTTTTTATTAAGTTTTGTTTAGTTTGTTATTTTAGTACTTCAACTTAATGTTGGCAACTAGCTGAAATAATGTTTTTGTGTGTGTTTTTTTAATGATTTTAGTTTTAGTTATCGATAATAACACTTAACAATTAAACCATACAATGTTTGAAATGCAGAATTTAAATTAGGGCTGTCAAGCAATTACAATTTTTTAATATAATTAATTACATGATGTGCCGATTAGTTAATCGAATTAATTGCAAATTAATCAATTTTGGCGGAGAAGATAATTTCAAGTCATTATTGTGTTAAATGAGAAAAGCATTGAAAAGACATGACAAAAAGTAGCAACTATAGCTGAAATATAAGTTTTTGTATGTTTTATTTTATTCAGTTAATGTTTATTTTGAGTATAAAAAAGTGCTTTTTTAATTTGTTTTAGTTTTAGTTAACAATAACAACCCTGAACGGCATTAATCTTTAACACATGAAGTTACACAACTGAACCATTTTGAATGGCAGCCTTTAAATGTTTATGAGAAACCTGTCTGAGAATAAACATTATTTGGCAATTCTGCTTGGTGACACTAGGAGGCGCACAAATGACACGCTTTAAGTTAGTAGCATCACTTCTTTTAGTTAGTTAGTCCTCAACATTAGTACCCACACAAAACTATAACATCATGTAAGTACTTTCTGAAATAAGTTTCTGTCAGTTGCTTTTCAGATGTGGATATACATGAAGGAACAGAAGTACATGGATGATCCACAACAGTATTTATCTGACAGTTCACATGAAAACAAAGCAAACAAGCAGCCGGAGGTCAGTAATGAACTAAAATTAACCCTCAGAACAAAGGGTTAACCGTAACGTACAGTCGAACCAATACAAACAGCCTGATTCCTGCTCATCAGTCCTGTAAATCCCAGAAGGTGTGAAGCCAAACAAATGAAGGGCTTATTGCTTGGCACACTTTGACCTGGAAAACATTATCCCGTTTGTGTCTCCAGAATCCTGCAGTTCTCAATGTTCCTTTCAGAAACGCGTCTCTGGTCCAGATTTCACTGGAGAGAATGAGACAAATGAAAAACTTCACTTCCAATTTTCTTCAGAGCTGAATAAGACTGAACCCGGATCTGTGAGAGACGACACATGCTGCTGGTGTGTTCGACAATATCGCCATCTGGGATTATTTTCATGTCATAAATGGAAGAAATTAAACAGAGAATCACATTATCATAAGATGAATTAAACCTCAGTGACCACCATTGCGTCACTTTGCATGGATACATTTTCATGCATTGTATGTAAAGATATACTGTGCAACCATTCAGAATTCCCCATGAGCTCATTAACATATGACCGCTGGAGAAGCGAAATTACTTCAGATATTAAGTCTTGTTTACTGAAAAATTTATGAAAAAAAAAATGCTTAAAACAAGAACCTGCCAATTGAGTCAGAAAAATAAACTTGTTTTCCCTTTGAATGATGCATTTTTCGGAAAACAAAACGTCATTTTGCTTCACAAGTAAGTATATCTTGATTTAAAAATGTTTAGATATTTATACTGGAAAATACTGAGTAAAAACTCTTTTTTTGCCAGGCAGAAACTAGTAATACAAATACTATTATTGTACAGTTGGGATGTAGATGTGGGAGAAGTTAATTTAATGATGTAGGACGTGGTCCCTTGAAAATACAAACAAAAGGATCAAATATTCCTTCAGGAACATAAATAATAGTGGATTATAAATAGTCATTCATAAAACAATATGAAGTACTTCCTGCAGAAGCCCGTTGGCACCTCAGATTTGACAGCTCATTCATTCTTTGATTGTGTTCCATGTATTTATGAAACTGGAGTCACGGTCGGGTTCAGCAGTAATGTTTTAATATCCAAACATGTCCGGATGCCATCTCATTCACCCTCTTCCAGAATATTCCGGTAAGTTTACAGGCAGTCTAACATTGATGGATTTGGTGGTTTCTCTGCTGTTCTGCTCCCTGAAAACTCCACTGCATAAAGTTTCTGCTCTTTTGGCTTTTCTAGGGTTCTTTAAGGGTTCGGTGTCTGGTTTTGAGAGCTGTTTTTGGTGTTTATAGTGGATGTATGAAGTTCACAGCAGAGGAACCACAGGTGTAGAGAATCACATCTATCAACATCATCCACTAACAGGTTTTTGTTGTTGTATGTATGTTGTATGTTTGTGTTGTCAAACTTTAAAGAGCATTGGCATTAATGCATTTGTCCAAATTTCAGCGAATCGATCCCATGACCTTGACACTTCTAATGTCATTATCTACCAGTTGAGCAACAGCGACTCTCAGGAAAAGAAATGACACTTGTTTTGATAGTTTGTATATATGCAATTTGTATGTGACAAAAATGACATTTTCAGAATTGGAATATTGCATAAAACATTTTTGAATAAAGTAGCGTTTCCATCCCATGTGTTCAAGAGAACAAAATCGCCACTTCCTGGGAAATTGGCGTAAATATCAGTAATAAAAATGTAAGTTGCTGCAATCAGGCTCTTACATTTTTGGTCCACTGGTTAGTCCAGTTATCCAATCACAGCCTCTGCTGAGCCATCAAATATCGCATAGAGGGATTGCGCAATGATGGATTTATTCGGTAAATGTGTTTCCATCTTAGTTTATACACGTCTTCATATTGGATGAAAAATTATCCAACTCAATTGAGAGCATTTTTATGTTTATTTTTAGAATTTATGCGCATTTTGCCATTTCCGTCCAGTGTATTTTTTTAATGCAATATCCCAAACTTTGCATTAAAATAGGTGGATGAAAGCATTTCTAGTGTCAATCTGTGCTCAAACATGTTGAGGAAGCATATTGTTGAGCTCTAGAAGTTTATTTGATCCTGAGTTTATTAAATTAGTTTGTCTGACTGTAAGAGGAGAAGCTAAAGCCACCGGTGAGTGACGCTCTCTCTTCTGTTTCTCTCCACAGCTTCATGACATGTGGCTTGAACAGATGTCGCAGACGGCAACACAGAACACGTGCTTCATCTGCGCTCGCGGTGAGTGTGCGTACGAGTGTTCGGAGCTCGCTGTCTTTCTCCGGGCGTTGGGTGGTCTCATGGTTTTGTTAGAAGTCGAGGGTTTTGAACACATCTGCACATAAACACCAACATCTCACTGCAAAATCACATCCAGTTGAACCAAACAAAATGCAATAGTATTGTACAATTATAACTGAATATATAATTCACTTTACAGCAGGTGTGACTCAGGAGAAAGGGTTTGGTTGTGAACTCAAGACGGAGTCGTTTTCTTTTCATGCCGTCTATTCGTATGTTTGTGAGCCGTCACTCACTTCATATCTGTTCTGGTCAGTCAGAGGAGAAATGCAGCGAGTATTTGCTGAAACAACATAAACACATTAAAATGTCTGAGTAGTGAGAAAGTGAGGAAACATAGTCACATAAAACCACTTCATGTCTGTGAGGATGCTGAACAAATATTAAACGATTGAACAAGGCCTTAAACTGCACCGTGGCAGACCGAACGCCCCGTCCAATACAAACACACACACTTTTACTCACACATACACACTCACACATACACACTCGCTCACACACACACACTCGCTCACGCACATGCACACACACACAGTGAATGATTAGTTTCACATTATAAAAGTGCAGCAGCTTTATGGTTGTGAATCTATATTTCCCAAGCGCATCTTAAAGCTTCCAAACATCACTACAGATTATTATGGAATTTCCAAACCAGGAAGACTTTCATTCATCTTCGGAACACAAATGAAGAACTGACACTTTGACGCTTCAAAAAGTTCATAAAGAGATTGCAAAACTATCCATATGAATTGAGCTGTTTATTCCAAATTTTCTGAAGAGACTTGATCACTTTATAAGATGAACAGATTTAATTTAGGCTTTTATTCACATATAACCATTGATCAGTGAATAAACAGAAGCTCAACCGAACCTACTTGACACACGAGAACAAACTTCTTCTGGAAAACTCAAACGTACTGTGTAACACACTAATGAACCTCATTGGTTCTTGCAGAAGCTCAAACGTACTGCGTAACACACAAGAATGAACCTCACTGGTTCTTGCGGAAGCTCAAACGTGTTGCGTAACACACAAGAATGAACGTCACTGGTTCTTGCGGAAGCTCAAATGTGTTGCGTAACACACAAGAATGAACCTCACTGGTTCTTGCGGAAGCTCAAATGTGTTGTGTAACACGAGAATGAACCTCACTGGTTCTTGCTGAAGCTCAAACGTGCTGCGTAACACAAGAATGAACCTCACTGGTTCTTGCTGAAGCTCAAACGTGTTGTGTAACACAAGAAATAACCTCACTGGTTCTTGCTGAAGCTCAAACGTGTTGCGTAACACAAGAATGAACATCACTGGTTCTTATGGAAGCTCAAACATGCTGCGTAACACATAATAATGAACCTCACTGGTTCTTGCAGAAGCTCAAACGTGCTGCGTAACACGAGAATGAACCTCACTGGTTCTTGCTGAAGCTCAAACGTGCTGCGTAACACGAGAATGAACCTCACTGGTTCTTGCTGAAGCTCAAACGTGCTGCGTAACACGAGAATGAACGTCACTGGTTATTGTTATAAATATATCTTGTTATAAATTTTGACTTTTCATCTCATAAACATGACTTAGTATGTCATATTTTTGTTTTATCAGAATTGTTTGAGGTGAATTTTAAGTCCCTACGTTTATGTCACTTTGGATAAATACATTTTCTAAATAATTACTAACTGGGTCATTTTAATCTTTCCGCTACTTGAGTGAGTGGATGTTCTTCATGTGTGTGTTTGATGCGGAAGACTCTGGTATCTGCTCTTCCTCTGGAGTCGCCGAGTCTCTGGTGTTGAGCTGCAGAGTCTCAGTTTCATGTGGTTTGTGGATCAATGCCAAACTATGGAAAGCAGCTCCTCAGAATCCGAGAGGAGCGTCCACTTCATTCTTTTGTCTCTCGGCCCTCTCGTCCTTTCCACGTGCTCCGGCGCTGGCAGTGCTCGAACGCTGCATCTTGTAAATCCGGCTGTAATAATCAGGCGTGTGCGCAGAGGCCCAGAGACCCACAATGCCGTGCTGTCGGAGTTCTGAGCAGAATAAATAAATCCCGAAGAGAACCATGCAGCGTTAGCCAGCAAACACACACACACACACACTGGCTGGACTAAAGCCACTGCATATGGTAGTAGTAACTCTGTTTCTCTCTCTCTCTGACTGTCTTTCTTTCTGCCTCTCTCTCTCTCTCTCTCTCTCTGCCAGAGGAGATTCAGGCAGACTCATTTCACACGTGTCACATCTCTGCTGTCTTTCCACTGCTCTGGCCAGGCGCACACACACACACACACACACACACACACACACACACACGGATGAAAGACAAGTGTGTCGTTAATGACCATAAGGCATTTAAGAAAGAAAGTAAGAAAGAAAGAGATATGAAACATGATTATGTTCAGAATAGCATTGTGTGTGTGTGTGTGTGTGTGTGAGAGTGCGTGTGTTTGTGTGTGAGAGTTTGTTTGTGTGTGTGTGTGTTTTTGTGACATATCAGGACACAAATGTGTATAATGACATGGGTATGACATAGGTATTACAAGAAGAGGTGACTTATGAGGACATTACCCATGTCCCCACTTTTCAAAAGGCTTATAAATCACACAGAATGAGTTTTTGTGAGAAAGTAAAAGTGTGCACAGTTTCCTGTGATGGTTAGGTTTAGGGGTAGGGGTAGTGTAGGGGGAGAGAAAATACAGTTTGTACAGTATAAAAACCATTACGCCTATGGAGAGTCCCCACTAAGATAGCAAAACAAACCTGTGTGTGTGTGTGTGTGTGTGTGTGTGTGAACTTGTATTTATGTCCAGAAGACCCCACAAAGTACGAAAGATGCGGAATGTGTGACTTTGTGGGGTCCTTTAATTGGACCCCACAAGGACAAAATCTTTCATATGAGACTAAATGTTGACTCAATTTACTATTGTCCTTCCCTACACTATACCTAAACCTACCTGTCACAGGAACCTAATGTAATTTTAACATTCTTATATATATATATATATATATATAAAAGAAACTTAAGACACATTTTTAAAATGTTTTAACATTCTTATATATACAGTATCTCACAGAAGTGAGTACACCTCTCACATTTTTGTAAATATTTTATTATATCTCTTCATGTGACATCACTGAAGAAATTACACTTTGCTACAATGTAAAGTAGTGAGTGTACAGCGTTTATAACAGAGTAAATTTGCTGTCCCCTCAAAATAACTCAACACACAACCATTAATGTCTAAACCTGGTCAGTGTTATTTAATTATTATTTTGGTTTATTATAGTTTTGTTAATATTTTGAATTAGCTTTTATTTTTATATTTGTATTTTCCCAGTTAATTTTAGTTACATTTTTAGTCATTTCGTTATGTGCTTTTGTCATTTTATTATTTTTTAAATGTTGCTATTTAGATTTAATTTATTTTTATTTAAGTTTTATATAATTAATTAAATTTTGTTAATCTTTAATTAGTTTAAATTTTTATTTGTTTCGAGTCAATAATTTTAGTGCTTCAACTTAGTTATTTCAGTTTATTGATAAGGCAACATCTCTAATTTCCGTTAGTTTGTTTTTCAACTAATATTTATATTTTATTTTATCTCAGCTTTATGTCAATTAACAGTTTATTGTTATTGTTTGTTTATTATAAGTGCTGCAGTTTTCTGCCAATTTAAATGCTGTAACTCTTTAAAGCAGGATGGATTGTGATTGTCTGATTGTTTTTATCGTTTTATCAGCTGGAAAAATAGTTGTGAAAGTGATCCCAACGATATTGTTTCTCTGTGCCGTAATTGTTTTAGTTGTGCCGTGCTCTTCACTTTGCATTTTTAGGACTCTATCATTAACATTATCAATAAAGTTAGTTCTTGGTGTGAACAGGCCTTTACGCTGTTATTTATCACTGTAAAGCTGCTTTGAAACAATCTGTATTATATAAAGTGCTATAGAAATAAAGCTGACTTGACCTGAATAGAGCGATCATATACAGCTATCCAGTCATTGATACAGTAAGTGGATATAAATGAATAAATGGACATGAAATATGAAAGACATGTTACTAGTGCAGCTGCTGTAGGACTGAGACGATGATCGATTATATAGTTTACAGTCATTATACACACACAGATCAACCTCGGATAACCCACAGAGACTTTAGGCTTTCCATGTCAATCTTGTTTGTTTTTTTAAGAGTGTTTAATTTGGTGTTCTTGCGGTCAGTATTATATTACCCACGGCACTAATGCAGCACGTGTTTCTTGCGTTCTGATCTTCATGGCCGTCGTGATGGTTAAACATTATTTCTGGAGGTCAGTTGCAGGTTCTATATTTACTCGGACGGCTGTGAGCTTTACACCTGTTAAAAAAGACAATTCAACAGTTGTGTGAAACCCGACTCACTCTGAATGATGCTGGAAGCTGCATTTCAACATGGAGATTTTAAATAGAAGGTGTTTGCTGATCGTTTGAATGCTCAGATGCTGGACGGCCTGTATTTTCAGACGCCACTACTTTTTTTGAGGGTGTCAAGCTCACAGGAACACAACACCAGAAAGAGAGAGATGTGTGTACAGTATATATATCTAGTTCAGCCATGAAACTCTAGATGGCGCAGGCTGATCGGTCCTTTACATGCAATCCGCAAGCAATCACATCATTACTGCATTGCACAAGCTGATTGACCTTTGCAGCCAATGAGATTGTTGGGGGAGGTGAAGAACCCCTCCACCTCCCCAGCTCCACCTGCCTAGATCTGCTATGGGATTTATGTGTCTATTTATGCAGCAGCAGCAGATCTTACATGCTCACAGCAGTGTGTTTGTGTATCTATTAGCAGTAGCAAGTGCATACTTTGTGCAAGTATGAAGGTGAGTAAATGCCACATGATGATTCTGGTAGGAGCTTCTCGTCTCATTAGTTGTGGTGTGTGTTGGTGTCAGTCGTGATGTGAGAGGATCCCAGCAGGAGTCCAGTGTGTTTCTCTGAGCAGATCCGAGTCTCTCTGTACTGGCGACAGCTTCAAACACGCTTTCCTTTCATCACGGGTACATCAGATTTATTCAGGGAAACACACTCGACTGGAGAAGCAGGTCACGCTGGATTCATTCATTCCGGCTGATTCAGTTTAATGCTGGACACTCAGTTATTACTGCAGACGATTATACCTGAATCATTAGACTGGATTTATAGATGTTGAGCTGCAGACGGGTGAATCTGTTTCAGTGCATTAGTTAATTCAAAGTGATCTGATCTTTAATAATGTTCTCAAGATCATTGTTTATACATTAATTGAATTTTTTTTTTCTAAAACGTTATAGTTGGATGTTAATTTAACTTTTTAACGCTTTTGAATCAGATGCAGTGTGTGATCTGAAGTGAACCTTAAATCTCAAGCATCGATTTTTAATCTTTGCTGTTTTCAGTTGATGTGTGAACAAAACTTCACTTAACATTATTTGTAGCTCCTGAAATCCAATAAACAAAATTATTTAATGGATTAGTTCACTTCAGAATTAAAATTTCCTGATAATTTACTCACCCCCATGTCATCCAAGATGTTCATGTCTTTCTTCAGTGGAAAAGAAATGAAGGTTTTTGAGGAAAACATTCCAGGGTTTTTCTCCATATACTGGACTTCACTTGGGTTCAACGGGTTGAAGGTCCGAATGGGTTTCAGTGCAGCTTCAAAGAGCTCTACATGATCCCAGACGAGGAATAAGAGTCTCATCTAGAGAAACCATCAGCCATTTTCTAAAAAAATAAATAAAATGTATATACTTTTTAACCACAAATGCTGTGATGTGCCACGCATTACGTCATCACGTTGGAAAGGTCACGCGTGGCTTTAAATCTGAAGTGAACTAATCCTTTAAGGCTTTGTCCATTCTAACTTTTGATATGAAACAAAGTCTCAGCTTTCCAAAGTCAGTTTTATCATGAAATTCAAACGATAAATGTGTTTTTGTCTTGATCGCTGTAGCGCTTCAGTTCAAACACCTCATGAACTGATCATCTTTTCACACACACACACACACACACACACACACACACACAGGAATGCTCAGACTCAGCTGTTCATTTTAATTAGTTCCTCTTTTTAACGAGCTTCAAAAGGACTCGTTAGTTGTGTCAGTGATTAGGTTGAGGGCGACTCTAATTGTTTAAAGCAATTGAAAACAGGCTAAATTTGCTCCTTCAGGAAAACACAGTGAACGCTGCAGTCTGTAAATTTGATCTTGTGGGATTTATGGATCTCATTCTCAGAGCTGATTAACATTTCATTTAATAATAATAAACACTTTTGATGTTTTTGTTTATCCATAGAAACACAGTGTCCTCTCCTTATTTATCTCAGCAAACATACTGGATCGACATTCAGGTATATTACACTTTATATATAAAATATACATGATCATAAACAGTGCTAATACAGGCTTTAAGCCAAATATAATTTAATTTTTCTTTGATTTTATGGTGCATTATTCGTGAGAATCATACTAATAGTAAACAATTTTCTTGATCAGCCCATTTTTCCAGCCCTTTCCCGTGTGACTGAAGAGTCTGGAGGTTCTGGATCTGGTTTCGGCGCTCCGTGTTTGGTTTTGATCTGGTTTCAGTGGTTCTGTCGCTCTGAACAGCTCCGAATATTCATGTGAATGAAATCATCATCAAAGCCTCCTCAGATGTGTTTTACGGCCGGTCGATCCATAGGGAAGCGCTCTATATTCATCTGGGTTACGCTCCTCATTCACGCCTCTTGTTTATTTTCTTTTAAGATGCCACAAAACATGAGAGAATAGGCTGAGTTTAATAATTGAGGAAAACTAATCAGAGATATCTTTGAAGACTGATTTTTCTATTATTCATCCTTCATTTATTTTAACAGTCAGGATGTGATGATTTGCAGTCTTGCCCAGCTAACAAAAATATGTTCTAAGAGTGTTTTGCGAACGTTCCCAGTAAGTTGTGAAAACGTTATTTCTGAATGTTCAAAACCTTGGAATGTGGTTTTCGTGGCTTGTTCACACAGTCTCTAAACAATCTCTTGCACTGTTTCTAATTTCAGAATTTCACAAACATCCCATTTTTCTACGGCATGTTTCTTGGTCAGCGTTCATCAGGGATTCTCACGTTATGTTTTGCTCTGTAATGTAGACATGAATGCATGTTCATATTGGCGTGTCTGAGGTCTGTGTGTCTGCGCTGATGTCCGGATTCTTCTGCCCGTCTTTGTCTCTTGCGCCGCAGACAGTTTCACCATCCTGCACTCGGACCATCTGAGCCGACTAAAGGTGGCCACAAATATCTGCTGTGCTCGGCCAAAACATCGCAGGACCATTAGAGTGTCATTTCAGATTAAACTGTGATTTCATGAGTGTTTATGCTGGTCAGTTTGATCTGCTGTTCTGAGTTACATTTCAGCATCATTACTTTACATGCTTTCTAATCTAAGTTACAAAACTGGTTTCTTCTGTTTCAGGGTTATTATAGTAAACTCAAATAAACATTTTTTGTTGCTTGAAATAAAATAAATGTTAAATGAAATACAATAGACTATAAAAAAAACGTAATTTATTGTTAGTTGCAAAGGCAATTTTCATTTAGTTTAACTACTAAATATAATATACTAAAATAACTCAAACTAAAAGCAAAATAAAAAAATATATGTTTAAAAATATATATAAAAATGTCTAAAATACAAAACAAATTGTAACTTGATATTCTAAAATAACTCAAATTAAAACTGAAATAAAAATTCATAACTATATTTAAAAAAATATATAACACAACAAATTGTACCTTGATATATTAAAATGTCTAAAACAAAAATGAATAAAAAGTAAATTAGTATATATGTATATAAAAGTAAATTATATGGCAATTTGGTATACTAAAATAACAAAAAAAGTTAAAAATGAATACAAAATATGTAGAAAAATTATTTAAAAACATCTCAATTTACAATTTGTTTTGTGTTGCCATTTTTTTAAATAATCTTTTATATATTTTGTATTAATTTAAAATAACTAAACCTAAAACTGGAAATTAAAATTAATAAAAAAACAACAACAAAAAAATGGCAAAATTACACAACAAATTGTAAATTGATATATGAAAATAACAGAAACTGAAATAAAAATGAATAAAAGCTATATTAAAATCTTTTTAAAAAATGGCAACAGCACAACTGTAACTAAAACTGAAATAAAAAATAAATAAAAACTATATTTAAAAAGTAACAAACACACAACAAATTGACTAAAACTTAAAGTAAAATTATTAAACATAAAATTCCAAATATTAATAAAAACACTGAATTACACTAAAACAAAACTGTTTACTGTAAACAAGATCATTTACGATCATGCATGTGTTTTTGATGTCCAGTCAAAGCTTTTGGTGAATATTAAAGTGCCAGTGGTTCTGTAGAGTGAATGTAAAACTGTAGCTGAGTTTGTAATGAATCTCTCTCAGGGTGAGCGCAGCGGTCAGGAATGCAGCGATGAATCATTCCCCTCGTCCACAGGACCAAAGAACGGCTCTTCAGACTCACACCAGTCCTTAAACTAAACTAAACTAAACCAAACGAACTCACATCCTGGTCTTTGTGCTCAAACCTTGAGCTAATAATAGACTCGCCTGGAATCTCTCTCTCTCTTTCCCAGGTCGACCATCGTGAACCAATCCGGGTTAGCAGGGAATGTTCTCTGGAATGACAATTAAACGAAACAAAGACGAACCGGCGCAGTGAACCGGGACAAATTAGAGGGTGAGCAGCTGCCAAGAGCCGTAAATGTGCAGAGATTGATTTCATTCACGGTAAAACTGTAAAAATGCTGCTCAAGTCCAGAGAAAGACGGATCAGAGCCGCGGGGAGTGTGTTCATGATCATCCTCACTGCAAACAAGAAATCATGTTCTTCCTCAGTGTTTCTGTCTTGTTTTCCAGCACAAATATTCTAAACATTCTTAAATCAAGTTACATTTACTGGAGAAGCAACATGACTGAAGAGAAATTAATCACAATGAAGTGAGAACAAATATCTGTCTGTGGGGTCAGAAAAATAAACTTAATTCAAAGGGAAAACAAGATCATTTTTGACCCTTCGTTTAAAGCAGAAAACATGGAAGCTTGTTTCCATCAGGGGATAAAAAAAGAAGTTCTGTTTCACAGTTCTGACGTTTTCTTTCAAGTGCGAGTGTATATCTCACAATTGCGAGGAAAAAGTCTGAATTGTTAGATGTAACGTTCCGTTTATAGTTTGTAGATCTTTGTTTCCTGTGTTTCCTTTTTGTTTCCATGTTTTCATTTGTTGCCATAGCGACTGATTGATTTGGTTCACCTGCTCATTGTTTAGTTTGGTTTTGAGTCATTCTTTGTCCATTCTCGTCTGTTTACACTGTAAACCCGAATAAGTTAAGCTAACTCAAAAAAATTCAGGTAATCAGTTACATCAGATTTTTTGAGTTATGATGTTCCCAATTTTAAGTAAGCAGAACTATCAAGTTTTGAGCTTGTAGTACTCATGCATGTTAATTGCTTCTAACTTGAAGTACTGAGCTAGCTAACTCATACATTTTGAGAGCACTTAACATAAAAGATTTAGTTAATTAACCTTTTTATTTTGAGTTCTTGCAAACCAAATGAGTTATTTACACTGTAAACCCTAATAAGTTGTCAGAACTCAAAAAAGTTAAACAAAGTTTAAGATTTTTAT
The DNA here is from genome assembly GCA_003731715.1 of Anabarilius grahami. Taxonomy (NCBI): domain Eukaryota; kingdom Metazoa; phylum Chordata; class Actinopteri; order Cypriniformes; family Xenocyprididae; genus Anabarilius; species Anabarilius grahami. The sequence continues at coordinate 2,196,861 of RJVU01052173.1, forward strand.
TTCGTACTCATACATTTTTATTGTTCTTAACTTGAAATATTTGAGTACACTAATTTATACATTTAACTTAAAATTATCAGGTTTTCTCAATCTAAATATTTTGCTTGCTATAACTAATTCAGAAAATGCCAACTTGCTAATTTGCTAACATGTTAACAATATCATGGTATAGCACTTATTAAATGAGTACAGCAACTTAAAACATGTGACTTACCTGCTCTCAAACCTGATGGAAACTCTCCAAAAACCCACATTAACAGAAACTCTTCTAAATTAGCATAACAAAACATTAATCACTACTAAATCCTTACCTTACCATTAATCTTGCACAAAAAAACATTATATAACACTTAATTTTAGCATTTACCCTCCCTTTTGAGTGCCATGGGCTAAAGCATGCTGGGAAATATAAATCCCAGCCCAGTTTCAGTTAAATTTAAGTTAGTCTAAATGAAAAGAAATAAGTCCAAACAACTCAAAACAATGAACCAGTTCAGTAAATTTGAATATACTTGAAATATGTCAGTGTTGTGAACTCAAAAGAAAACGAAAGTTCTAAATAATCCGAACAGTTAATTTAACTGAACTAATTTAAGTTTGCCCTACTCAAACCAATTAAGTATTTTGAGTGTTAGGGTTTATGGTATAGTTAAGGTTATTATTCCTTTAACTCCTCCTGTTCTGTTACGTTTCTTCTTTTGTCAAGTATTGTTAATAACCGCGACTGATGTGTTTAGATCCTTCCTATACTTCTTTTGCTGAAACCAATCATGACAGAGATATGAAAAGATGTAAAAGTCAGAATTGTGAAATAAGAAGTTGCAATTACCTTTTTTTTATTTATTATTATTATTATTCAGTGAGACTTTGTATCTCAAATACATGTATCTGGATTTAACCCTGTAAAGCCTGACATGTGAAATAAGTCAAAAATAAATCATATTTTTTTAAAATTTCTAATAAATGATGTCTGGATAATCAAGTAAACCAAAGCGGAAATATTACTAACAATATTCTTTATATATTATATAAAAATCAGTGCAGATTTGACCTCAGAAAGACACGTGAAGCTCGAGCTGAAGGACGTTTGTACAATTATACTAAAAGACTTTTACTGGATAAAACAGTCTAAACTCTCAATCAGACAACAGAAGGACTGCAGGAGATTGCGTGCGACAGGTTTATCAGATCATGTTGATCATTTAGAGCCTTTGTGTATCAAATATGATGGAATTTATAGGGTTAAAAATGTTTAAATATTTGCACATTTGGCAGTGTGTGAGCAGTAGGCTGTGAATGATTTGTATGTATGAAATACCCAGATGTTCTGCTGCATTTGCCAAACATGCAGTTTATCAGAGCACACTGGGAGAGATACTGTATCCCACAATGCAGTGCGTTCGACTTCACATTCCCTTTCCAGAGTGACCGAAAGAATCTTTAACCACAGTCTTCGGCCTGATGTTTGTGTGTGCATGCTGATTCACACAGTGAAATAATAGCGTGCAGTACACAGTGTCATTGTGCTGTATGCAGTTGAAAACATGCAAGCCTTTGCCGTGGTTAAAATATTAAAGTTCCAATAGACAAAAAGATGCTTTAATGACGTGTTGTGAAAGTATTCTTGCGTGTAGAATAGTAATGAGCGTCCGTTAATGCCGATGGGCCGGGACGGGGGTTCTGAGCAACCCGAGCTAATTAATCCTCCGTCCTGCAGTTGACGAGCTCTCGGCTGGACGTCTTTGTCTCTGTATTCACACAGTGTGAGAATCGGCCTGTTGAGCTTGTTTTTGAGCGAGTTCAAAGCGACAGAACAGAGATTAGACATTGTTCCTGCTTTCGGACGCTCATCTACAGCTGAGCGGAATGAACAACCTCGGCACAACAGGAGCAGTCATGTGTGAGACGGAGAAAATGAGCTGGATATCACTAATGAACGCACACGTACACACGCTTTCAGTCAGGAACATCCTCGGCTCGTCAGCGGGAGGGAAAGCTCTTTTGAGTGAAGTAAATATTAAAATGCTCAGCAAGCATTAATCAGACTCGCAAATACAACTTGATATCTATTTTTAAATTAGAGATGGTTATCATTCAAGAAGCCTAAATTTTAGATTTCCTAATTTAAGATGTTTCTTCCAAATGATGCTTCTAGTTGCACTGATGGCTCAATCGGATTGAGAAGCCTTCATGTGAACACCTCAGTCGATTCGAATTACATTTCTATTGGATTGAAAGGGGTGGTGCGAACATCTAAAACCTTCCATGAATGATGTATAAATAATGTTTTTGTGCTAACTTTGAGAAGATTATTAACTCTTTCCCCGCCAGTGTTTCTTTTTTTTTTAAATGTGCATTTTTGATTGTTTTCAAAATAACAGTACTGCTTTTAAACAAACAAACCTGTTTTATTCTAGCTTCATGCATTATTTTTATCAACATTTGAATGTAGGAAAGTTTCATTAAAAAAAATCAACATTTTGAACAAAAAGCTGAGAAAATCATCCGTTGCCGACTAGGCCAAATGCTTAACGTTTATTATTAATAACATTATTATAATCATAGTGAAAACGTGCTAACAATAAAAACCCATCCTATGCGCTGTCGGACTGTAAAAACTATTTATTTATATATATTAAAAATAAAACTGACCGGCCCACATAAAAAAAAAATAGTCTGGCACCGATGGCCAATCCGCCCATGACTGTAGAGTAGGCGAAAAGTACCCGGATGAACTACTGCTTCTGTAAATAAGTACCTACTAAAGAGAGTATGTATACTTTTGGCAAGATTCTGAAGTGTGCATACGATGGACACTTTACTATCCCATGAGGCCACAGGAGAGGATTTATGAATGACAGTGAAGTGACGGTACTGACGGTACTGTAGGTCACATGACAGCAACAACATGGTGGATGTAGTATGCCCAGATTACATTCATACTATAATGGAACATACTTCTTTAGCAGTCACAAGAACTTACTCAAAATAAGTACCTACTCAAGAGAGTATGTGATTTCAGACAGCCATTATCACCAGTTCTGAATGCGGCTTAAAGGGTTAGTTCACCCAAAAATGAAAATTCTGTCATTTATTACTCGCCCTCATGTCGTTCCACACCCGTAAGACCTTCATTCATCTTCAGAACACAAATTAAGATATTTTTGATGAAATCTGACGGCTCAGTGAGGCCTTCATAGGGAGCAATGACATTTCCTCTCTCAAGATCCATTAATGTACTAAAAACATATTTAAATCAGTTCATGTGAGTACAGTGGTTCAATATTAATATTATAAAGCCACGAGAATATTTTTGGTGCTCCAAAAAAACTAAATAACGACTTATATAGTGATGGCCGATTTCAAAACACTGCTTCATGAAGCTTCGGAGCGCCAACAGCTGAAATCACGTGACTTTGGCGCTCCGAACAGCAGATTCGACACACTGATTCATTTGTGCTCCGATGCTTCATGAAGCAGTGTTTTGAAATCGGCCATCACTATATAAGTCGTTATTTTGTTTTTTGCCGCACCAAAAATATTCTCGTGGCTTTATAATATTAATATTGAACCACTGTACTCACATGAACTGATTTAAATTTGTTTTTAGTACATTAATGGATCTTGAGAGAGGAAATGTCATTGCTCCCTATGAAGGCCTCACTGAGCCGTCAGATTTCATCAAAAATATCTTAATTTGTGTTCTGAAGATGAACGAATGTCTTACGGGTGTGGAACGACATGAGGGTGAGTAATAAATGACAGAATTTTCGTTTTTGGGTGAACTAACCCTTTAAGTTTTGTTCGGAATACATAAATGCATATGCAAATGAAAATTTTAATTGGTTTGCAAAGTTTAGGGTTTATAGGCTATAAATACAACTTTCAGATAATCTGAAATCGGATTGGATTCACTTGGATTGACGAAAATTAGTGCATGTAGGCCTTAACAATGTTCTGGTGCATCTGCTGTGAGTAACGCACATTTCAGGCTGGTTAACAAGAGCGGCTCAGTAAAAGAGCTGCGTAATTTCCTCACAGTTAAGCGGCACGTTTCCTTCATTACTGGAGCTGCTGCGTTTGTAGTGTAAACTCATTCTTCAGATTAGCAGCGCCACGGACATATGGAGCTCATAAACGCGCGGCGTAAAAAGATACGGCTCTTTTAAAGGCGTGTTACTTACAATCAGAGCTGAAATCTCCTCGCCGCCATCTGTGCCGCGTTACTCCAGCGCGTATCTCTCTCACACACGCAGCGGCTCTGAATTAGCAGCAGTCATGCGAACAGGTGTGTGATGATGCTGATATTACAGCACTAATGCATCAGGACGGCATGATATCTTCATGAGCGCAGACTCACTGTATCCTGTGAGCTTTAAAGTGGCTCGATTTACTTTATAGCCTACCTGAGAGAGGTGTAGCCTAAATCCTGACAGGATATTTTCACCATTCACCTGGATATTTTCATGTGTCAGTTGTTGTTGAGTGATAAGTCAACCTAGATGGGCTTTTAATTAATCACAGCAACAGAGACGCACATAAAATGACTGAAAGTTTCTTAAGAAGCCGAGATTGAGGAACTCGTCGTTTGTCTGCTGAAATATTCCAGTAAATAAATAATCAATCAGGATACAAAGACACAAAACTTTAACCTTGACAAAAAGAGACAGCTGTATTTTTAGTCTCAGCGTTTTGTGTGATAATGTCTTTGTGTGTCGTCCTGCTTTCCTGGAGTTCATCAAACTGTAATCTCTGAAACTCTCTCCACAGGGCTTGATCACATGTAGTTTTATGTCATAGATGAGCTTTATGAGCAGATGAAGCTCTCCTGTCCTCCCTGATCGTGACACAGGAAGCAGTTTTGTGCTTAATGCCACATGATTTCCTGCCTCTCTCATGAGTGCTCATATAACTAGAGTTACAGATCCGCATCTAATCCCCACGGCTGCAGAAAAATCATATTTCTGCTATAAAACATGATGTGCGCAATGATTCTGGCAGATGATTCACTGTGGAGCTAGTAGTTTTTCATTTCTCTGGAGACGCCCACAACTTACTATCTGCGCTCGTTTGGGGGATTTGAAGATTTCATGGGCTCTGTTTTCATTGCAGATGGAAAAAGGCCCACAGTGTGTCCGGAGGGCATGTGAAGCTCCTGCTGGAGTTTATCATCGCTGAACCTCGTGTTATCGAGTCTGAACCACAGCCACTCCTCTGAACTGCTGTTATCACTGAATACACACACAACGCCTGCTAGAATCCTTTCATACGCCCACACTGCATGCTACACACTATACACTGCACACTACACACTGCATGCTACACACTGCACACTACACACTGCATGCTACACACTATACACTGCACACTACACACTGCATGCTACACACTATAAACTGCACGCTACACACTGCATGCTACACACTATACACTGCACACTACACACTGCATGCTACACACTATAAACTGCACGCTACACACTTTTCACTACATACTGTACACTGCACGCTACACACTGCATACTACACATTATACACTGCACGCTACACACTGTATACTACATACTGTACAATACATACCGTACTCTGCACGCTACACACTGTACACTATGCACTGTACAATACATACCGTACACTGCATGCTACACATTATACACTATGCACTGTACAATACATACCGTACACTGCATGCTACACACTATACACTATGCACTGTACAATACATACCGTACACTGCATGCTACACATTATACACTGCACGCTACACACTGTATACTACATACTGTACACTGCATGCTAGACACTGTACACTACATACTGTACACTGCATACTAGACACTGCATACTTCACACTGCATACTTCACACTGTACATTACATGTTACACACTGTACACTGCACACTAGACATTGTACACTACATACTGCAAGCAACACTGTATATCACACACTGTACACTACATACTGTACACTGCACACTACACACTACACTACATACTGTACACTGCACGCGACACACTATACACTACATACTGTACACTACATACTGTACACTGCATGCTAGACACTGCCTGCTACACACTACACTGTACACTACATGCTACACTGTACACTGCATGCTACACACTGCACACTACATACTAGACATTGTACACTACATACTGCAAGCAACACTGTATACTAAAGTGAAAGTGAAGTGATATGTGGCCAAGTATGGTGACCCATACTCAGAATTTGTGCTCTGCATTTAACCCATCCAAGTGCACACACACAGCAGTGAACACACACACCGTGAACACACACCCGGAGCAGTGGGCAGCCATTGCTGCGGCGCCCGGGGAGCAGTTGGGGGTACGGTGCCTTGCTCAGGGGTCTCACCTCAGTCGTGGTATTGAGGGTGGGGAGAGCGCTGGATATTCACTCCCCTCACCAACAATCCCTGCCGGACCTGAGACTCGAACCCATGACCTTTGGGTTACAAGTCCGACTCTCTATCCATTAGGCCATGACTGCCCCCTACACACTGTACACTACACACTGTACACTGCACACTACACACTGTACAATGCATACTGTACACTGCACACTACACACTGTACACTGCATGCTTCACAGTACACACTGTACATTGCATACTACACACTATACGCTACACACTACATGTTACACACTACACACTGTACATTGCATACTACACACTATACGCTACACACTACACACTGTACGCTACACACTAAAACACTGATACAGTATCGCTGCATCCGAAATTGAATACTTCCCTACTATATAGTATGTAAAAAACAGTACACCAAAGGAGTAGTATGTTGGAATACATAGTAATTGTAAAACAGTATTGAAAACCACTAGTTCACTGGTTGACCACTAGTTCACACAGATTCTGATTCAATGGCAAAACAATGTAAAGCTATTAAATAGTTGTCCTTTTTTTGCATAAAACATTTTAATTAATTTTGAATTTGATTAATCAATAGTTTTTCCTTTTAGGACTTATCACTCATTGAACAACTGACACACATGAAAATATATTTTGTCATGCTGGACCGGTCAGGATTTACACTCCTGTCAGAAAATGTCTGAACTCCAGTGTTCAGAATACCAGACTTTACTAGAGGCCTGTTTCTGACAGCAAACATCCAAACACACGCCTAAAATGCTTTACCAGCTGTTTTCCTCACATCACACACACATATGACAGTCTCAAACCTTCCTTCACTTTTGTTTTTGTAAATGTTGAAATGCAGTGCAAAATTAATGCAGTTTACATCAATGCACAGGTGTGTTTGAAATGTACCGGACATGTACAAATACTCCTCAAGAATGAGTTTGGAGCTGCTGAAACTCCTTGACGTGAGGAATTTCAACATCCAACGCTCGGCCCTGAATTCAAGGCTGAGGATGAACCGCAGACCCCCGAGACTCAAACCACACAGACACACAGAAATAGACGGACAGGAGGAGAAGACATGATGTGATGAAGTGAAAAACAGAACCGATTATCCTCTCATTCCCATCCAAATGCACACACTCGGACATCTGTCTGATATTATTTACTGTTCAACATGTGCAAGGTTCAAACCAAAACATACTTATAATCCAGTGCTGGTGAAGATGCTTCCAAACTTTAGCTTTGTTTCTTCATTTTTTAATGTTGTCTGTGTTGACCGAGGGATCAGGACGTGACCACTGTGCTGATGAACTGACCGTTTTCTGCTCACTAGTTCAACTTCAGTCAAGTTGCTCTTTTGAAAAAGTAGTGAGTGACACCACAAACCACTAACAAATAGCAGCTACTGAAGTGGTTTAAGGGAACAATATTTTTTTTAAAGTATTTTGTTAATATGGTAGTCAACATTTGAAGTGGATCAAAACCTTTCATCAAAATTGTCCTAAAACCTTCTTTTTGCAACTTTGATGAACTTTTTTGATCCACTTCAAATGTTGACTGCTGTATATTATCAGTCAAGTCACCTTTATTTCTATAGCACTTTATACAGTACAGGTTGTTTCAAAGCAGCTTCAGAGTAAAACAGGAAAATAACAGAATTAATGATGCAACTTTCATCAGATATGAAACGAGATCAAATTCAGTCATAAAGCAGCTCTAAAATGACAATAAGATTCAGATCAATTTAGTTCAGTGTTCGTTCAGTTCAATGTTGATTCAGTTCAGTTCAATAACTGTCCATGTTGCAAAAATTTGTCAATTCTGAAAAAAGTTTGAATCAACTATAAAACAAAAATAATAGTATTAATAATAATAATAAATATTCATATTTTTATAATAATAAATAATAAGGATAAACTATTTTATAGCGCCTTTAGAAGAAGCTTCTGAAAGCACTTTAAATAATAAAAAAAACCTAAATAAATAACAATAGTTTTATTTACCGTTAACAATGCAAACTAATAAAACACATAAAGAATAAAAAAATCAGCTACAAACAATCAACTAAAAGCCAAAGTAAAAAATAATTATTTTTAGGTACGTTTTAAAAGCACGATAAAATAAACAAAATATAATAAATGTAAATAAATATATCAAATTAATTCACTTTTGTTTGATTCACTTTTTCAAATTAATTCACTTTTTTTTTTACAGTCAAAGCAGTATTAGGCACAAAACTATATTTTAAATGAATGAATGTAATTTAGGATGGTGAAAGATTTTAGATTGATTTTAGATAACTCACATGAGAGAGAGAGAGAGTGTGTGTGTGTGTGTGTGTTTGGATGGGACTTCTATTCTATTATGTAAATGTTCTCACCGCTGTGATGTTCTTTCGTTTCCTGTGTATCAGCAGGTTCACACTGAGAGAAGGTCATTTATCGCGTTCTTGTTCTGCTCGGCTGCACTGAGGGTGTTTAATTCCTGCTCTCCCATTTAAAGACTCACACGCTTCCAGCTATTGTGGAACAGGATACGAGAGCTGCTCCCAAACTTCCTGTCCTGCTTGGCAACTGGCACAGACGCTGCCACCGAACGCAGTTTAGAGACTCCAGCTGAAGCAGCTACCACTGTCCAAACCTCTGACCGCGGCACAGATGTGGCTCTGCGAAATGTGTTATGTTTCATTCATGTTTCATTATTGTCTCAGATGATTCTCCTGAAATTCCTCAGGAGAAATTAAAACAGACCGTAATGAGTCACTGAAGCAGCTCAGATCATTCGATGAGAAACATTTGAGTTCATATTGAGATCTCAGACTTTTGATCCCTGGAGTCAGCTTTATTACTCACTTATTTATCCAATACAGACTGTTTCAAAGCAGCTTCACAGTAATACACAGGGAAATAACAATGTTGATAACAGTTCGATAGTGTCAATGTTGCAAATTTGATCAATTATGAAACTAATTCAATTCAGTTCATTAACAGTTTCAATGTTGCAATGTTCATCAATTATGAAACTAATTCAATTCAGTTCAATAGTCAATGTTGCGAATTGTATTAATTATGAAACAAATTCAATTCAGTTCAATAGTGTGAACAGTGCAAATGTAATCAATTATGAAACAAATTCATTTCATTAACAGTGTCAATGTTGCAAATTTCACAAATTATGAAACAAATTCAGTTCAAAAGTGTGAATGGTGCAGATTTAATCAATTATGAAATTAATTCAGTTCAGTTCATTAGTGTGAATGGTGCAAATCTCAACAATTATAAAACAATCAGTTCAGTTCAATAGTGTGATTGTTGCAAATTTCATAAATTATTAAACAAATTCAATTCAGTTCAATGGTGTGCATGGTGCAAATTTCATAAATTATGAAACAAATTCAATTCAGTTCATTAACAGTTTCAATGTTGCAATGTTCATCAATTATGAAACTAATTCAATTCAGTTCAATAGTGTCAATGTTGCGAATTGTATTAATTATGAAACAAATTCAATTCAGTTCAATAGTGTGAATGTTGCAAATTTCATAAATTGTGAAACAAATTCAATTCAGTTCAATATTGTGAATGGTGCAAATTTCATCAATTATCAAACAAATTCATTTCAGTTCAATAATGTGTCAATGTTGCAACTTTCACAAATTATGAAACAAATTACATTCAAAAGTGTGAAGGGCAAATTTCATCAATTATGAAATTAATTCAGTTCAGTTTAATGGTGTGAATGGTGCAAATATAATCAGTTATGAAACAAATTCAATTCAGTTCAATAATATGAATGGTGCAAATTTAATCAATTATGAAACAAATTCATTTCAGTTCAATAACGTGTCAATGTTGCAAATTTCACAAATTATGAAACAAATTACATTAAAAAGTGTGAATGGGGCAAATTTCATCAATTATGAAATTAATTCAGTTCAGTTCAATGGTGTGAATGGTGCAAATGAAATCAATGTTAAATTTAATTCAATTCAGTTCAATAATATGAATGGTGCAAATTTAATCAATTGTGAAACAAATTCAGTTCAGTTCAATGATGTAAATGTTGCAAATTTCACAAATTATGAAACAAATTCAATTCAGTTCATTAACAGTGTCAATGCTACAAATTAAATGAAACAAATTAAATTCAGTTCAATAGTGTCAATGTTGCAAATATCATTAGTTATGAAAACTATATCGTTCATAAACTATAAAGCAGCTCTACAGAAGACAATAGTGTCATTTTTACACTCAATCCAGATTCAGTGTTGATTCAGTTCAGTTCAAAAACAATGTCAATGTTGCAAAGTTAGTCATTATTCAATCAATTCAGTTCAAGTTTTGTTCTCATCTGATAGTGTCAGTGCAGTTAAATCAATAATATTACTGAATATTAATAACAAGCCACAGTGTCAAGAAGCCAAAACTGCATCAAGAAGCAGTTTGTTCTCCATTTAATCACAGTGATTTCTATGGTAAATGTTTGAGATATGAATCGTCTGATAGACAGAAGGTCTTCATCACTGGGACTGGAGGGTGAAATAAACTCACACATGGTCTGCAGTGCTGGGATTTGACACAGTGTTCAAAAGTGACGCTGAATTTAAAAACAGTTCAGCATTTCACTCGTGACTGAAATTTGGCCAATTCAAGCAAAATGACTGTTCAAATTTCATATTCTCAAAGACCCTTTGAACGGGTTTATTTTTTAAAAAATTTTTCCTCCAGAAAAGGACTGACCTCAGTTTAGTCTTTCTGTTTCCCCACTGACATGATTCGCTCTGACAACACACACACACACACACTGAGGCCTGAATCATACTCTATGCAAGTACAGTTGCATCAGAGTAACAATGTTCACGCTCACAACTGACTGAAACCAGTCAACTGCATAAACATCGGCAGTATTTCAAGAGATCATACACGTGCACCTAATTTAAGGTTTTATATATTCGGCAGACGCCTTTATCCAAAACAATTTACACTGCATTCAACACATTTGATCAGTTCATGCATTCACTTTCAGTTTTAAGTTTTAAGGTGCTTTATTGGCATGGCAGATCATTTTACACTTGTATTTCCAAAGAAATTGCAGCATACAATTAAAATGAAAACATTCACTGGGAACTGAAACCACGTCTGCTGCTCCACAACATTTTGCTGCCTTTTAAAGGTTTAGTTCACCCAAAAATGAAAATTCTTTCATTATTTACTCTCCCTCATGTCGTTCCACACGCAGACCTTTGTTCATCTTCAGAACACAAATTAAGATATTTTTGATAAAATCCGATGGCTCAGTGAGGCCTGCATCGACAGCAAGATAATTAACACTTTCAGATGACCAGAAAGCTACTAAAAATGTATTTAAAAAGTGACTACAGTGGTTCAACCTTAATGCTATGAAGCGACGAGAATACTTTTTGTGCGCCAAAAAACAAAATAACGACTTTATTCAACAATATCTAGTGATGTGCGATTTCAAAACACTACTTCATGAAGCTTTACAAATCTTTTGTTTCAAATCAGTGGTTCAGAACATGTATCGAACAGCCAAAGTCATATAAACCATTAAAATTTTGAAACATTTCGAAACACTTATGACGTAACGAAGCCTTGTTTACTGAAATCACGTGACTTTAGCAGTTTGATACACGCTTCGAACCACTGATTCGAAACAAAAGATTCGTAAAGCTTCATGAAGCAGTGTTTTGAAATCGCCCATCACTAGATATTGTTGAAAAAGTCGTTATTTTGTGTTTTGTATTCTCGTCGCTTCATAACATTAAGGTTGATCCACTGTAGTCACATGAACTGTTTTAAATACATCTTTAGTAGCTTTCTGGGCATTTGAAAGTGTTAATTATCTTGCTGTCGATGCAGGCCTCACTGAGCCATTTGATTTTGTGTTCTGAAGATGAACGAAGGTCTTACGGGTGTGGAACGACATGAGGGTGAGTAATTAATGACAGAAATTTCATTTTTGGGTTAACTAACTCTTTAAGATTCATTCTTTGGCCTAAATCTGCATTCATACAGAGAAGTCAATCCCAGAATGCACTGCAAAAACCTCAGTGGAAAAAATCCCTGAAAGATAACGGATGAGGTGAGAGAAATGCAGGTACAGATGAAAACAGACTATTTTTGTGTGTGTGTTTGAATGCAAATTCAGAATGTGAGTCGCGTCTGCTGTGCGTTTCAGCTTCTGTTTCAAATGTTGCTGTTCACACAGACAGAACAGACAGTGTGTGGTGCTTTACCATTGATTTTTCAAAGTAAACATGAGCTAGATGGGTGTTTTTGACTGTTGCACTCAGTTCGTCAATGCACGTGACGCGGCGTTCTAAAAACGTGGTGCTCAAGTTCAAAGACGATAGAATAACACAAGACGTGTCACTCCTATTGTTTTGAAAGGGAGAAAGTGTAACGCGTAAAATATATATAGCGGAATAAGTCCTGCCTTCTAAATAAGAGCCAGTCGCTGATTGGTAAAGTCATAGCATCGCTGCAGTGGCTGTTAGAAGCTCCGGTTCCTATAGGAACAGTCAGACACACGCTTTCTATGCGCACTTAGGACTGCGCATGTGCATTCGCTTGATCCAGCCGGAAAAAATGAAGTTTTTTGTCATGATTCGAGCTTTTAGGAACAAAATTTATGAGACAGTTGTTGTCAGATTTCATTGGTGATCTCAAATATGTAATTTAATAAAAACTTGGCAAACAGCTTTAGAGAATTTGATGTTTCCCCATTCAAAGAGCTGCACTTGCATGCCCAAGAGGCGTTTCAAAGATGGCCGCCGAGTGAAATGACTTGTCTTAAAGGGGCTTTGAAGATGTTCCACAATCAATGGAACGTTCCACATATCACGTGGTATCAGCGCGCGCTGTATATCTCAAAGAAAAGTGGCGCAATGTTGGGAAGAGCTTCAGTCCAAAGAAAGCAGAGCGTGAGGCGGGAATCCGAACCAGGTGCGGGAATTGGAGGCGCTTCATAGGCGGAACTCTGGAGCACGCGCTCGTAGCTGGAGGTGTTCGTACCGGGATGCACCAACGGCCGGCTGAACTTACTTAATCTCACGCAAAATCAAACATGCAAGCGCTTATTAAACTCTCCTGTGAATCGGAGAACTAGATGGTTTGTTGGGGCTGCAGGGCAATTAAAGGCACAAGCCAAATCATTTCTGTTAGTTTAGTATTGTCCACAATGTAGAACACTGAGAACATTTTCTTTGGCTTCACAACTGACATGGATCGTGAATAAAGATGAAAACATAAACATATTTACATTTATGCATTTAGCAATAGAACATCTATTCTTAACAACTATGCATCTAATATGCGTTCTGACCATCAAACACATCCAATGTTTATAATGCCGAAATATTTAGATGGAATCATATAGATGCACAACTTATTTCTCATAGATAAAAGCCCCGTCCTACTGATTTACTTAAATATGTCACATTAGTAAAGTGGGTGGTGAATGCTGTTTGCGTTTGTTCATGTTGGCTCTGTTGTCGTTCGGATTTCAGAGCAGAAAAGCTGAAATTTTAGACCCACCTCAGCGTCTGATAAAGCAGGATCTCCTGACACAGAGATTGATATTGGGTTTCGTTCATAAAAAGGCATGTGTGAGCGAGAGAGATGCAGAAAGAGCGACAGCGAGAGAGGCTTTTATTAGGATACTGTCATGTGAATCTCTGTAAAGCTGCCCACATGAGCCGTGGAGTTCACTGAGTGTTTCCAGCTGTCGGTTCTCAGGTTCGGCTCCAGAACTGTGATGAAGGCTTTGGACCGCAGTGTGTGGCCTCAAACAAAAGCAACAGAACTCAGAGAAAAGAACTGCTCAAATACCCCCAATATTAAATGCCGAGCGAAACAGACACCGGCGTGTTTTTCTGCTCTCGCCTCGGTCTTCATTTGCTGACCTTCTGAAAATACAGGAAATCTCATGAAGGATGAGATACGGAATATGACAGGAGCTCAGAATCGCTCGGTTCATCCATCGGACAGTCACACGGTCTTCATAAAAACAACCCGTCCGTTATGTGACATTTCCAAATGAAAAATGGCGCCCTTCAAATAATAACCTTCTGTAATACACTCAAACATATTTACAAGATTTATGTATTTGAATTGCACATCAAATTTCCATCCATTTGGATACTAATAAACTTAATGTGACATAAATGAAAGAGATTTCTTTACTAATAACCTGAATGTGTTTTTAATGCACAATAACCAGGTTTATATATTTATCATCAATCAGTCCAATTGGTTTAAATCCCAGCTAACAGGGAACGTTCTCAGAACGTTGAACAAATGTTCTTCCAGTAACGTTAATAGAAGGTTCGTTCAAAGTTATATGGTCTTTAATAATGTTCTCAAAACGTTAGCACAAAAACATTACTTATACATCATTCATGGAAAGTTTTTCTGAAATGATTTAGTTCTTCCAACGTTTTTTAAATGTTACTACACTCTAAAAAATGCTGGGTTAAAAACAACCCAAGTTGGGTTGAAAATGGACAAACCCAGCGGCTGGGTTAAATGTTTGCCCAACCTGCTGGGTAGTTTTATTTAACCCAAATATTGTTTAAAAATTACTGTATTTCTTGCTTAAAATGAACCCAAAATATGTTGGAAATTAACATTTATTAATATGTTTAATAAACAAACATTTATTAATATTGTTTTTGAATAATATTTAAACAATAAACATTTATTAAATTGCTTATTAATAAATGCTCATCTTTTTGATTATTATTGTTGCCTCTAGTAATTATGAGTCTGATTTTTAATTTCCAACCTATTTTGGGTTCATTTTAAGCCAGACATACAGTAATTTGTAAACAATTGTTGGGTTAAATAAAACTACCCAGCAAGTTGGGCAAACATTTAACCCAACTGCTGGGTCAAAACAACCCAATCTCTGGGTTTGTCCATTTTCAACCCAACTTGGGTTGTTTTTAACCCAGCATTTTTTAGAGTGTAGTTTCGGAATGTTCAGACAACATCCAAAAGTAACATTCAAATAATGTCTGAAGAATGATGAAATGGAATGTTTCCTTAATGTTCCATTTACATTTTGAACGTTTTGAGAACATTCAGGAATAACGTTTTCATAACTTAATGGGAACATTAGAAAAACATTCTTAGAACATATTTTTGTTCATTGAGATATTGCTTGTTCCACAGCTAGCCATATTTAACCATGCTCATACTTTTTAACTGAATAAATGTTTTTTTTTTTTTCAATTCTAAGCCATTTAAATGAATGCCTTTTGAAAATATGATAATTTAAATCAAATTAAACAGATGCAAATAGTTAATAATTAACTATGCCATGATTTTTTGAGTGCAGAAATCTGACCTGTTTCATGGATGTATGACTGACAAATATGCATCACATTAAGTTTATTAGTTCACGTTAAAACTGTCTAATGCAAATGGATGGAAATTCTATATGCATTTCAAATACATAAATCTTTTTTTAATGTGTATAATGGTCTTATTGTGCATTATTTATGATGTGTCTTGAAGTAAACAGATGATGTTCAGATTTGACACACATTCTGTACTGCAGGAAAAAGTCTCATTGACTCACAGAAACACTAGTTTGTATGTTTGCGAAACCAAATTCAGGAAAGGCGTCCTCACATACAGCGATCATGCGCTGCCAGCCCAGTGTTTCCCTGCTCCGCTCTGGATGGAAATGACTATTAGGTCATATTTGGCATTTTAATGGCTCTGTGACATCAACAGTGACCAAAGAAAACACTCCAAGTTGAGAAAAGAATTACAGCGTATTATTATAACCTTCCTTTCTGGAACTGCTGATTATAAATTGGACTTACATGAATTAAGGCATGTAATGACAACAAAGCTGAACCCGCAAGACAGAACAAAGCAGGCGGCCTGTTTTTCTTGTCCTTTTTTAACGAAATGTGAGTTTTGTTTTGAAAGCGTGTGGGAGAAGAGATCTCTGAAGGACGGAGTTGAACTCAAAGGCGTAAAAGGTGATGAGGAGGGTGAAATGTCTGGAAGAGTGTTGAATTCTGGGACAGGTTGAGCAATATCTGACTAGATTCAAATTCTCCTTCCTAACTAACTATCATTTTTTGCATGCACTCATAAAAATAATGCTTTTTATTGGCATTGATGGTTCCATGAAGAATCTTTAACAATCCCTGGAACCACTAAAGGTTCTTTATAGTGGAAAAAGGTGTTTAAGATTTTAAAATGTTCTTCACACTAAGAAAAAATTGTTATTTTAATCACTGAATTAATCACACTGAATTAATTAATTAATCAATGAATTCTTTGAGGAACCAAAAATGTCTCTTCTATGGCATCACTGTGAAAAAACCCTTTTGGAACCTTCATTTTTAAGTTAGGAATCTTTCCATTCCACAAGAGTTTCTTTACATTATAGTGGAAAAAGGTTCTTTAGATTATTAAAATGTTCTTTTAAAGGAGATTTATTATGCCCCCTTTCACAAGATGTAATATAAGTCTCTGGTGTCTCCAGAATGTGTGTGTGAAGTTTCAGCTCAAAATACCCCACAGATCATTTATTATAGCTTGTTAAATTTGCCCCTATTTGGGTGTGAACAAAAACACGCCGTTTTTGTGTGTGTCCCTTTAAATGCAAATAAGCTGCTGCTCCCGCCCCCTTTCCAGAAGAGGGCGGAGCTTTAACAGCTCAACAACAACAAAGCTGGAGAATCTCACGCAGCCAAAATGAGGATTGTCAGTAACGGTGTTCAGCCTTACATTGTTCAAACCGGAGTCGACACTGATGGAGAGACTCAGGAAGAAGTTACAACTTTTAGAATGAAACTGGACATTTCTGAATGGTTAGTGGATACATTTATGTAGTTGCTGTGGAGTTGATTCAACTCATCCACTAGCATGTGCCGTCATGTTAATCTTTTGTGTTGAATTGACCCTCGTTTGTGAAGCAGTCCGGCGTAAAATGACGGCATGACAGCAACACTCTACTACAACAACTCTTCCTCTTCTCTAAAGCAGCCCAACATGGCCTAAATAGTGTTCAGTGCTCGTCTGTGCAGCCAATGACAGAACAGTTAGCATGCTTTGCTCCAACTTTTGCCATGGCGTTAGAACTGGTACACCGTTGTCACTTGCAAAATCAAAATGGCGGCACCGTGGGTGGAAACATGCATATTAAGGGGTGGTAATATTATGATAAGATCCCTTTCCTGTGTCACTAGAGGAGTGAAATCTGA
Source organism: Anabarilius grahami (assembly GCA_003731715.1). Lineage (NCBI taxonomy): Eukaryota > Metazoa > Chordata > Actinopteri > Cypriniformes > Xenocyprididae > Anabarilius > Anabarilius grahami. The sequence goes on from RJVU01052173.1 coordinate 2,214,512, forward strand.
ACGGCTCGTTTTTTCACATGCTTGAAGAGAAAGGCTTCCAAAAGCAAAGTTACTGGGTTGTTCTTTTTTTTTTTTAACCTTTTCTGGGTTGGTAGATGCACCGGGGACCCGATTATAACACTTAAACACAGAAAAAGCCAGATTTTCATGATATGTCCCCTTTAAGAACTGATCTCTGAAAGGTCCTTTGGGGAATCACTTACAGTCCTTTGATCACTTTCAGTGATCAGTTCTTAAAAGAACCATTTTTTTTTCTTAGAATGTGAAGAACATTTTAAAAGTCTTTAAAACCTTTACATTGAAAAGTTTAAAGGTTCTTTGTGGAACCATCAATGCCAATAAAAAAACATTATTTTTTCAGAGTGTTTCGGTGATGTCAGAATCTCATGATTGTGAAACTCGTCAAGATACACTTTGTCTGAACTCAAACACACACACACACACGCACACACACGGTCCCCAAAACAACAGCACATGTGGACGTGAAACGAGAAAGAAAATATTTATCCCTCATTTAATTAAGCAGCAATTTCATTATAAAATGAAGCATTTCAATCATAATTTGAACAAACATGAAGCTAATAATGTTGAGATTCTTGAACGCAGACGTTTCTAAAAATGAAAACGACACAGAAATAGCAACAATATGGAAGCAATTGATGCTAATTAAACTTTTTATTTATGCATTTGAATTGTGGATGTGTTTTTCCCTTTACAGTCTGTGATCAAAAGCGCTCTCTCTCTCTCTCTCTCTCTCTCTCTCTCTCTCTCTCTCTCTCTCTCTCTCTCTCTCTCTCTCTCTCTCTCTGAGGCCCTGCAGCCACTCAGGTCTATACCAACACAATTAACACAATTTACAAGAGTCCATGAGTGTTCTTCACCCGCTTAACCCATTAAAGTGAAGATTCTCTCACTTGTGAAGGGCTTTTATTACCCAAACTGCCACGGTTTGTTAGAGATGCTGTTAACTTCACACAGCTGTCAAGAGTGACTGAATGAGACGATTTACAGGCTATTTCTCTGTCATACATGAGCATATACACATTAAATCAGTAGTGTGTGCATACAGCTGTCACACCAAAAATGTGTCTTTATACTGTATGTTTAACACTGTATATGACTTATATTCTGTCACAACCATATAAACACTGAAAATTTGACTTCCTTTACATTATTTTCAGTAATGGCTTTTACTGAGATATAACAAGGAACAACATCCCATTGTGAGAAAATTGAATAATTTGTTTCTGCATCCAGGCTGAATAGCTTGCAATATATTTTATTACTGTTTAATAAGATTAATATAGACATACTTCTCTAGCTTGTTTCTGCTACACATTGTAACATTCAGATGATAAAACCTGTTGGTTAACGGAAAGTTCCCTTATTATATAAAGTGAAATCTAAATAAATCTTTTTAATGTTAATATTTTCCTCAGGTTGTGGAAAAGCTACTCATCATGTGGTTTTTTGGTGGTTGTCAGCACATTATAAAAGTAAAAAACAAACAAACAAACAAAAAAAACTGGGTGATTGTGATACACTCTAAAAAATGTTTGGGGTTATTTTTCCAGCATTTGGGTAGTTTTTGTGTTACCCAGCTCCTGGGTCAGACGTAACAACCCGGCGTTTGGGTAGTTTTTGTGTTACCCAGCTCCTGGGTCAGACGTAACAACCCGGCGTTTGGGTAGTTTTTGTGTTACCCAGCTCCTGGGTCAGACGTAACAACCCGGCGTTTGGGTAGTTTTTGTGTTACCCAGCTCCTGGGTCAGACGTAACAACCCGGCGTTTGGGTAGTTTTTGTGTTACCCAGCTCCTGGGTCAGACGTAACAACCCGGCGTTTGGGTAGTTTTTGTGTTACTCAGCTCCTGGGTCAGACGTAACAACCCGGCGTTTGGGTAGTTTTTGTGTTACTCAGCTCCTGGGTCAGACGTAACAACCCGGCGTTTGGGAAGTTTTTGTGTTACTCAGCTCCTGGGTCAGACGTAACAACTCGGCGTTTGGGTAGTTTTTGTGTTACCCAGATCCTGAACTTCTAAATGTTTAAGTTTTACTTCTTATATTTGCTAAACAAGCTTAAATGTAGGCAATATGCATTAAAATGATATAAAATATGCCATACTATAAAATATGATTGAAAATAAAGCAATTTTCATGCAAATCAGTGGTTGTGTGTGGAGTATTTAAATAAGTTTAGAGGATTTAAGTTCATCTGTAAACATTAATTCATGTATGAAGTAAAAACAATAAGCTAGTAGGCCTATAGTAAAAATTAATCAAACCATTATGCTGGGTTATATAACCCAATTTACGGCGTAAAATTAACTCAACATGTGTTCTGTCCTATATTTACCCAGTCCTTGGGTTGTTTCTAACCCAGTGTTTTTAAGAGAGTACAATGTTCACTTAACATTCGCATAACCAAGCAAAAACGTTTTAAAAACATAAAAAAAAAAAAAAAAACATTTAGAGCTTTAGGAGAACATTCAGAAATAACGTTTTCATAACAACGGGAATGTTAGCCAAATGTTCTTAGCACATATTTGTGTCGTCCGGGTCAGTGTCACAGAACCGAGCGCGCGATCAGACGCAGCGCGCGAGCTCGAGTCGTGCCGGTGTGTGTGAGCCGCTTTATGGCAGTGGGAGGAGACTATCCTATTGAGAGACAATTAGCATGAAGAGCAAACCTTTGAGTCCGGCCGTCCGGTGACAGATGAATGCACGAGAGGAGGAGAAAAGAGACTAGAGCATGGGAAAAAGCCCGCGGCTAAACACGCCACTCACCGACAGAGACGCACAATTAGCCAATGAATGTTATTGTGGAAATTAATGTTGTCTAAAGCCGCTGCCAAGAGCCCGAGTATTCTCCGCATTCTCCCGTTTCACAGGCTGGAATGTCGACCGTGCAGGATGTTTTGTCTTTGCTTAAATACGCACGAAAATGTGTCAAAGACGGCGAGAGAGCGCGATGGACGCGGCTCAAGGATTCTTCTGCTTATTTTAGCAGGCAGTGAGATCATGAAGGCCGGTATTGATGCACGACTGTTTGGAGACCCTGTTCTCAGACTCCGGACACAAAACACCATTACTGTTATCACGCGTTATTAGCACACGTTTAGCTCGATAGGAAACGGAAAGGTTTTTTGTTAATATAGTACATAACATAATAGTATACATAATGCATATATACAAGATATTTAATATTAATAATACATCTAATATAGGTCTATTTTTAAAATAGGGTGAATTCAGGTTGATTGGGACACTTTTTCCAAGTCATCTTAATGGCAAAAAGTGTCCCAATCACACTGAATTCACCCTATATTGCATATTTTATTATTATATTTCTTGGAGGCCTTTGCTTTGACATTTGCCCCTAAAAATGTCTGTCTGTCTCTCTTATGATTAATGTTTTCATATTGAGAAACTATAAACTTTCCTCCCTGCTGTAAATGTGGTAATAATTTCACCCCCTTTTTAAAAAAAAACTATTTAGTTTGAGTCTGATTTGACTCTTCAGTGGGTTTGTTTCGGAGTTTCCCTCATATAATCAAGGCCTGTTTGAGTGAGTGCAATGAAGGCCATGGCAAGAATTCATATTTATTTATTATGCAGATGATTTTACAGTTCAATGCTACATTTTATCAGTTCACGTAATGCACTGTAATCCAAGCCTTCTGAAGTCATATGTGCTTTATGTGAGGAACAGATGCAAATCCATGTCGTTGTTTACTGATAATTAAATTTCTGTCATTTTAAACATTTAAGAAGCAGATGATGTCATTGGTCTTGTGATCATTTGTTACACATTTGTAACAAATCATTTGTGATTTTTTATGAAATTAAGCAGCTCATAATAATACGTTATCACTAGAAAAATTGAAATAACCCTTAAAGTGGATCTATTATGCCCCTTTCACAAGATGTAATATCAGTCTCTGGTGTCTCCAGAATGTGTCTGTGAAGTTTCAGCTCAAAATACCCCACAGATCATTTATTATAGCTTGACAAATTTGCCCCTATTTGGGTGTGAGCAAAAACACACCGTTTTTGTGTGTGTCCCTTTAAATGCAAATGAGCTGCTGCTCCCGCCCCCTTTCCAGAAGAGGGAGGAGCTTTAACAGCTCAACAACAACAAAGCTGGAGAATCTCACGCAGACAAAATGAGGATTGTCAGTAACGAAAGGAAGAAGTTACAACTTTTAGAATGAAACTGGACGTTTCTGAATGGTTAGTGGATACATTTATGTAGTTGCTGTGGAGTTGATTCAACTCATCCACTAGCATGTGCCGTCATGTTCATCTTTTGTGCAAATTCAGCGTTGAATTGACCATCGTTTTTGAAGCAGTCCTGTGTTCTGACAAATAATGCTATACTGTAGATTGTGCTACCAAAACTATATTTGCATTGTGCAAATATATCCGAGCGGGTAACACAAATCGTCACACTGGCGTAAAAAGATTTGTGCAAATATACAACAGTTTGACTTGATGAACTGGAAAGACTTTAAAAACGTGAACAGTAATGATTTTTGTCTTTGGTAAATTATGGTGGGACACAATTTAAAGGTCTCTCTTGAACCTCGATGGAGGGAATCTTTGGTCCCTGAAAGCGTCCAGAATCTCTGTTTACCCGCCAGATGTCTGACAGATGCCATACAAACGTCCTCACACACGGACAGAGAGCAGAGGACAGGAGCTCTGGACGCGACATGTTTGGAACAGGAATTGTCAGGCAGATTGTGGGAATCAGACGGCTACAGACTTCACAACGTTCCAGAGAGAATTGAGGGTGTGTGCAAACAGTGTCAAATAACTTTCTGAAACCGTCCTGAAAGACGTTCTCTTATAAAAACCTTTTGACATATTAAACTCCACCAGGCTGCTTCTGAAGGGAAGTTTTAATAAGGTTCCCACGTGTCATGAGCAATACGCTTTTATGATGCTTTTCGTTAGAAGAGGGATTTTATTAAATCGTTTTAATGGTTTGATTAAGTGACTAGACTATGATGTTGCAGACGCTTTAAAAAATTGCAGTGTTAAGAAAAGTTCAAAGCGTTGAAGAAAATCAATGTGACCACCTTCTATTTAGCATCAGTTTGGTAGAACTGAAATTGGCTTAAATTATCATTACATTTTGAATCAAAATCATACATGTGTTAAATTTGATCAAATTCATGATTAAACCTGATTAAATGTTAAACCTTCAAACCACAGAAAAAAATCCCCCCGCGGCTACAGTTTTAAAGTAGCTGGATTCCACTGGAAAAACCGCAGCTTTGGCATCGATGTGACACGCTGGTTTATGGAATGTGTGATTGTTTATTCACAGTCATTTCCTGTAAGTTTGTGCAAAATCAGCTGTGTGTTGCTGTTGTAAACAAGAGCACGGAGCAAAATCCCTCAGAAGGGCCGTCACACATGGAGCTTTCAGTAGCTTATGGACACTTTTTACAATCTTTCTAGTTTTAAAGAATAATTATTAGCTTTAAACATGTCTCTTTGTGTCATTTCATAATTGGTAAAACGTGTTAAACTGTCAACCGGGGGTGCATTTTCCCAAAGCCAATTATGGTTGCAAGTTCCATCGTTACCAATATGGTTAAATGATTTGGCGTTTCCTGAAACCGTAACTCGTAACAGCTCTCGACCTGTGATTAGTGACGTCATAAACAACAGTCCAATATTGTTGGACCAATGTGATTCAAACGACAGAGGTGCGAACATGTTACTACAGTTTTTTTGGGAAACAGTCATGAGTAGTTTGCTAGTTTCTCCAATGATGCATTGTTCAGTTTCATCATTGTACGGGAAATGCACCACAGATTTCAGTGTCCGTTCTTCAGTAAAGCTGCACTGTGACAGATTCATTCAACAATTTACAGTGAAATGTGCTGCTCAAACTGCTTTTTAATTAAATATTACTACAATATGAAAACTACGACAACTCAAAAGTGAAATATTTGGACACAATAATGAGTATTTGTCATTAGAGAGAAAGCTGCACATGTAAAGGACTGTTGAAAGTCACGCTGTGTGTTTTTCTGCCCTGCATCAGGGCTTTATTTCATCCAAACCCTCAAATGTTTTATTCAATTCATATAGATTCATTGCTGTCTACAAAAAGTTTAATTCCTTGATGCTATTTAAATTCCCTTGACAGCCTGATTTTAGTCGGTTTAGTCAAATCAAAACTGAAATGGGAGTTTTTTAAATAAATATTTTTTTTTATTCTGTTATTGGCTTTTACACGTATAAATCAGACATTATGTTATAGTTTTATCAAAATAGTGGAAAATACTGATGTTACATAAGTAACAAATGTAAAAAATAAGAAGTTCAATCTTCCGCTGAAAGTAAGAACCTCATTTCCAGCATATGAAAAATATCCATAAAAACGCTGATGAACCTTTAAGTTAATAAACAGTAAAAAAGTAGAAACAGTACATTTTTAAAAACATAGAGCAAAATAAAACAACAACAACAAAAACACATATCAACAGAGAACATTGACTTCCAAAGAGCTTCCTTATTAATACAAAATGTACACAAGTTCATAGTCTCATAGCAGATGGGCATTGCGTTAGACGGGTCAAGTGTGTTTGTACGAAACCTGCAATACACCAATACAAACAACCATAGAAAGTCATAGTGTCCGTGCTCCCAAATGTAAATCCTCAAATATCCAGAAGGCAGAGGCCTGATTAATCTCATATCTGGAGGTTTTGTTGTTTTAGACGGCAGCCAGTTATTCAGGATGAGAAACACCCGTTCTTGGCGGATGGTTCCAGAGCTTTTCTTTCTCTTTTGGCTGGAGCATGAAGAACCGGAGCCAAATACGGCCCAGCTCTTCACACCGAGCTCATGGATCTGCTTCCTAGAGGTCGAGGCACTGACACACAGGAAAATCAGCCAAATGGACGGAGCCCAGAGTCATGGGCTGCAGTGCCGCAGGGTCACAACGACCCCTCATTATGACCAACTTTATTTTAGCATACTGATCTCAGGCAGAACAGACAGACGGACCAGAACTGATTCACTTCATATGTGTGTCTGTGGTAGTGCCGCACCTCTCCCGGCTTCCTCTTCCAGGATGTGTGCGTTTTGTAATAGGGGTTGCACAGCTATTCGTTTACTAGTCAGATGATCACTGTTTACCTTAACATAAATGATTCACAATACAGCATAGAGCATCAGCGGTAAATGCAACATTTAGACAATCTCAGTTGTACACAGCACCAATGGAGTTCACTCAGCGCAAAGTGCTCTGGGTTCACTTTATTTTTCTCTGACTAAATTACAAAAACAATTGGCCAATACTGTACAAAGATAATGGCATGCAAATAAAATGGGATGCACCTTTGCATGATACACAATTAGTCAACGGAGCCCCAACACATGAACTAATGGCTGAACGAAATGACTAGTCTGTGCAACCCCAAGTGTGTGTAGGGTGTTCGGTGCACGTCATTTGAATCAGTGCTCTGCCTTGCTGCATTTAAGTTCGTCTTAATCAAATATCAAAACTCATTTGTTCATCACAGCTCCTGACTCCAGTCCTGGAGGGCGAAGAGTTGAGGACTCAGTGCTTCTCATACGTACTGCTCGGCTTCGCCCTCATTCAGAATCGTGATGGAGCCGTCGCCGCTCTTCATTTCGATGTCTTTAGCAGCAGAGTTCTCGGGCAGCAGTGCTAAGTCTTTAAAAACATCCACGTAGTGGGTGAACCCCGGACCCCAGTTCAGTAGGTTGTCCCAGTTGAAGTTGTTGGACCCTTGGCCCAGTTTGTGGGGTAAAGTGTGGTGCTGATACTCCGATAGGGTGTTGTGACCACTGGCCGGGCCACCCTCCGCACGTCGGCTGGAGTACCGCCTCTGTCTGAGCCTCCCTCCGTGGTCCTCGTCGTCGGCGTCCGATTCGTTGACCTGGGAAAGCTTGGGCATGCGAGAACTGTAGGAGACGGCTTTCTCGCGGTCGTACTCCATCTCCGAGCAGGTGAAGGAGTCATGGGAGTCGCTCTCGGAGGAGGATTCTGGAGCTGGGATGCCATCCGCAGGGTTCCGGACACGTGAGAGCGGTCGACGGCAGTCTTCCTCAGACGAAGAGCGCCCGTGATCTGCGCTGCAGATGCTGGGATTCCTGGGTCGAGGTGTGTTGAGGCGTTCCACCTCCTCTATGGACAACCCCACAGGCGGGCCGCTCTCCAATGGGATCTGCTCGATGGGCTGCTTCAGGCGGCTCCCAGGCCGAGAGCCATGACCCGCCATGGTCTGAGGGCTCTTGCTGCGCCGACCCAACCGTGTGGCGTAGTTGAACATGCCAGGCTGGCACACATCGCCGTGGAAATCGAGGGGGCTGCCCTCGCGCCGTGCCAAGTTGAGTTCACGGGTGGGAGTGTTGCGGTAGAAGGAGGATGGCTTGGTGAAGGGAGCCGGGCTGTGGCGTGATAGGGGATTGGGCGTGGGGCAAGCTGAATGGCTGAGGGGGGTAGAGCGGAGCCCCTGGGTGTAGGTCGGCTGGTAGGTGTAGCTCGTGGCACCCAGTGGAAGAGGGGATTGGCGGGCAAATCCCAGCGGACTGTGGCGCTGAATAGAAAACTTGGGAGTGTGGCTACGGAAGTGTTTGTAGTGTTGGATGATGTCAGCATCCGATGGAGCAATGCTGCTGGCATTGTCGATGTCATAGTGTTCCATGTCGGCCTCTGGCCCTGTGCATGGAGCGCAGGGGGCACTGGGAATGGTTTCGTTGTTGTGCGGAATGTCGGTCTCGTCGTAGATCAGGTAGGGGTTTTCCCGCTCTATGATGTCAGGTTTGGGGTTTCCTTCTGGCTGTTTCCGGACAGTCATGTCGTCTCCGTAGGGCGGAATGTTGTCCGGGTCATCAAACGCCACATTCTCGCTGCCTTTTTTCTTCTTCTTCTTCTTCTTCTCCTTTGTTTTCTTCTCATCTTTTGGCACTTTGGTTTTCTTGCGGCCCTTGCAGTGGTTGCACAGTATGAGACTCAAAACCACCAGCGCCAAGACAGTTGCGCAGCTGCCCACGATTGCAGGAACCGCCCAAATGGGCAGAACCATCTCCTCAGTGGTGGCGCTCGGACTACAGTTGAACCCTCCATTGGCTCCCAGCTTGCACTCCGTACCCTGTGGACAACGGACTCCCAGACAGGCCACAAGGCTCTCGCACACTTTGCCCGTGTAGAACTCCTCACACATGCAGGTGAAGCCTCCACGAGCACCGGGAACACAGCTGCCACCGTGCTGGCAGGGGTTCGAGGTGCAGTCGCCCGGCGGGACACACTGGTAAGTGTACCATTGGTTCACGCACATCAACCCATCCCAGCATGGACTGCTCTCGCATAGATTTGGGCCACGACAGCCGATCTTCACTGAGGGATCAGTCTTGGAGATGGAAACGGTCCCGTGTTCACCGCTGAAGGGGAGCATCTCTCCGTTATATTTCACAAAGGCATAACACCCATCAAAACCTAGAAAAACAGAGAGAGGAACATTAACTCTAACTCAAGTCTACTCAGAAATGGTTTGAGTAGTATTTTAGATGTACCTGCTACTAAACAGCAGATAAAAACAAACCGTGACTGATCACTTTTTATGTTAGTCATACAGAATTGTCTAAAAGGGCAGATTTTTGGACAAAATAAGCTGCAAGTCAATCGTTTAGCTACGCGAGAGGCTAGAGCTTCCCCAACACGACAAAGAAATGAGACTGACTTGAAGAAATGGACACTGCTTAGTTTAATGCTACACAGGGAGACATTTTGTTTGGGTTTCTGATTGCTGTTGCATCGGCCAACATAGAAGAAAATTCCCCCCCTGGGAAACACATCAACAAATGTCGTTTTTACATCAGGAGGAAGAGAAACAGACTCTTCCCTTCAACATAAGTATCCTGCAAGCCAAAAATGCAACCTTTTAAGACCACGCCATCTGGGAAAAATCTTGATGTCACTGATTCAGACCTGCACTATCATGTTGCCTAACAACGAACAGTCAACAATGTAAATCGATGTTTATTGAATTTATGCCCCATTCAAACTGAGAACATTTGGTTCTGTTTATTAAAGGGAAAAAGAATATTGGCCCAATTCTGTTTTGCGTTCTCTCTCTTTCAGCCCTTGAATCCAGAAATGGCATGACCTTACGTGCACAAAATATGTTTACCTTAAGATAGTTTGGATAATTTTATTTGATATTTTGACTTATGCCAGTGAAAAAGTGGGTTACAACTCAACAGCTCAATTTGACCATATAAGAACATTAGCTGGTGATCATTTTGTGCAGAGGTTCCTCAGTTATGTTTCAATTAAACATCAACTTTGTTTTACCTCTTCTAAGAAATTTCAGGAGAAACATCTGAGACAGACACAAATTAATCAATAGTTGACCAAATTAATGTGGATAACTGCTCAGATTATGTTCACATTGAGTAAATCTGAGCACAGTTTGAGACGTATCTTCAGAAACTATAGACACTTACTGGGTTTTTTTCTCAGGGAAAAAACTCTGAGAAGAAGACTTCAGCAAAACAATTGAGATTTTCAAGAGGCTTTTTTCCTCTTTCCTATGGGACCTCACTGAACACATCTTACTCGGTCTGTCTGGAGCTCTAATAAAGATTCCAGTCTTATCGCAGGCTAAACGTTGTGTCTTTTCCCTCTGTGAGTGTCTGAAGTGTCTACAAGTGACTGTTTTTAATGGACGGTAGTTGTGCTCTGTGTATTGCTGCGCTGTGCGGGTCCCGCAGAGGAAAGTTCAGACATTCTTTCCTGTTGGCAGTCCGCTGTCTAACCTAGTTAGCACACAAACACACACACTTTCTCTGAACTTTCTCCTGTCACTTTCACTCGTAGAGGAAAAACACTCCCAAGTTTTGATTCAGGCAGAAAATCTGAAGGACTGCGCCAAGCTATGACGCATCCGCTGCCTGCGAGCCAGACATTTCTCATTGTTAAATTTGTTTAGTTCATAATTAACATGGAATTATGTCATTGTCATTTTTGCAGATTAACATATCTACATTTTATTGAAAACTGCTTACAGTACATATATATTATTTGGATTATTGGTTGGTTGGTGTTTTAATGCCATAATGCTATTTTCATGGCAAGTAACAGGTTGAAATACTATAAAAGAGCCATTTAAAACCTATACACGTTTTGCTTTGGATAAAATAGATTGAGGGTTGACTCAAAAGTGCTTGCTAAGAGAACTTAAACCAGCACAATTTAATAAAATATGTTAAAGAGGTAATGCTGGAAATATTGTTTTGTATATAAATAGTAAATAGTGTTTTGCTCTGTAATGATACTTATAGGCATCAATATATAGAAATATAAGAGGTTTTACAGAATGTGGACTGATGGGAACTGACCTGGGCTGGTTTTCTGTTGTGTGGGTCGAGTCGGGACGCCCCCGAGAGACAGTGTGTGCACGTCGATCCCTCCGAAGTCCTGCGTATTGTGCAGAATGACTTTCGAGCTGGACTCGTCGATCCGCAGAACGGTGGATGATCCGTTTCTCTGAAGCAGCAGTGTGTGCCACTGACCGTCAGACAAAACAACATCTCCCACAATCCTTTCCACTTTACCGGCGACACCGGCGTCAGATACGTACTGCAGAAGTCCATTCTTCAGCTGAGACAGAAGGAGAGAGAGAGACGGTCAATGACGTAAGGCAACTTTATTTTATTAGGGGTTCAAACGCATAGCGCTGAAACCCTATTGTAATTGCTAACATTTCCAAGGATCAGCATTCTCCCTTAAAAGTGATCGGGCAGACCAAACCGTAAGTCTTTGAGGGCTGGTAGTAATCAAACCGTCTACAGCGTCACCAAGGCTCGCCCTGATCTGACTAAAATGGCTATAACTCGTGAACGGAGTGAAAAAGGACGCGGCGACTGGCCATTTGGTGGTGCTATAACAGGAAAATGGCTATAACTACTTCACCGTTAGTCAGAATGACTTGAAAACTGGCATGCATTGTCTTTGTCCGAGATGCTATGATTGTCTATGAGGATATCTCAAAAAACATGGCCGCCATCGGCCAATGAAGTTTGAGCAGTTATCAGACAAGGTTAACGGAGGCCGATCGGAACGAAACTCATTGGGGCCTGTTTGACTCATGGCCGTAGAGGCCTGTGAGAAATTCTAAAGAAATCGGCCACCGGGGGTGCCTTCGTGTTTTTCACCTGGGTAAAGGATTGTGTATCGAGTGATTTTTCACACACGCCCAACATTTAATTAAACTAAACTTTATATAATAACTGAAATAAGTTCCAGCTGAGGTTCTAAAATTTACTACAATTGAAAAATAAATGAAAGCAATTAAACTAAACTAATTATAAATGAAATCTAAATGTATAAAAAAGCTAAATTAAAACATTAAAAAATACTATAATAGTGTATAATTAATACAAAAATAACACTCTCTCTTTGCATCTGCAGTGCATCTATGATACCTTAACAATTCAATTCAAGTGATGCAATATTGCCAAAGCTAGTATAAAGTAGTCAGCTCACAAGGTTTTGTAACAGAGCTACGTTTCCATCATGTCATGTGATAATCTGATGGATTCATTACTGAAATGGAAAAATAATCTTGTTCGAAAAAAGAAGGGACGACAGAGAAGAACTGCAGCGGAGAGGCAAAATGATTTAAAGACCTACAAAATCTGGAAATGGAAAATCCGTCTTGCCAAATCTGAGATGTGCGACACTGTGCTGTGATATACGGTGAATGTGTTTGTGTCCTTGTGTTTGTGTGTTTTTGAGTAGTAGCTCTCCGCGGCCTCACTATTCGTACAGGACGTCACGTCAGACGGCTGCAGTGAGAGACGAGGGCGAGCGAGTTCAGCTGGCCGTGAGCCCGGAGCTGGAGCTGCACACACTCTTACCCTGACGGTGGTGTAGTTGTAGCTCTCCTGTGCGTGCAGCAGCGTTCCAGAGCCGCTGCGTGTGCGGAACTTCAGCTCCAGGCTGCTGTACTCCTGGACGGGTCGACCGGGGTCCCGCAGTGCTCGCGCCAACAACACGTCCCTCTTGTGGCTCTGACTCAAACCGTAGTCCAAGCGTCCGGAACCGTCCAGAGAAAGAGCTGTATCTGCCGTGATGTCTGAGAGAAACACAATGACTCCATCATGGATCCTTTTGCCTGTCTGTACATCTCTGACACTGTCCTATATATAAAGCTGGTTATATAGTACATCCTACTTTACACTCACATAAAGCGATATATACTATAGAGCAAATCTTATCTCAGTGATTGTTTATATCATTGCAAAATGTAACTTATATTATCACATAGCTCTTTATATAAAGTTGGATATATATTTTATCAAACTTTATCTGCATACATACAGTATGGTTGAGTAAAGCGTTATATACTGTATAGCAAATCTCAACTGCATGATTATTTATATCATTGCAAAATGTAACTATATTATCGCACAGCGATATATTTAAAGATGGATACATCTTACATCCAACTTTATCTGCATACATGCTGTTTATTTGCGTAAAGCGATAAATTAATGCAATTAAACTAAACTTATTATAAATTAAATCTTAACACATAAAAAAAGCTAATTCAACACATTAATAAATACTATAATAGTATATAATTAATGTGAAAATAACACTGTCTCTTTTATCCAACTTTTTGTTTGGAGCTGTATGATAATATAGTTACATTTTGCGACAAATTAAAAAAAAATCTAGTCTCCATGATTGTCTATATTGTGGCAAAAATGTAAACTGTATTATCGCACAGCTCTATATATAAAGTTGGATATATATGTATGTCCAACTTTATCTGCATTCATACAGTATATTCATGCAAAATGATATATAAACTATATAGCAAATCTCAACTGCCTGATGTTTTTTTTTGGTGCAAATTGTAACTATATTATCATACAGCTCTATATACACAGTTGGATATATATTTTATCAAATTTTATTTGCACACATACAGTGTAGTTGAGTAAGGCGAAATATACTGTATAGCAAATCTCAAATATGTAATTGTTTATTTCATTGCAAAATGTAACTATATTATCACACACCAATATATTTAAAGATGGATATACAAGTAAATACAACTATATTATAAGTAAATACAACTTTATCTGCATACATGCAGTATATTTGCGTAAAGCGATATATGCTATACAGGAAATCTAGCCTTCATGATTGTCTATATTGTTACAAAAATGTAAACTATGGATATATATTATATCAATATTTATTTGCATACTTGCATACTATTTGCATTTGATGTTTAATACACCGTTATGTTTTTGGCCAGCACACTCAGAAACCAAACAGCACAATTGTGACTTTGGACTGTTGTCACTTAATCATGTCAGAACTAGTTAGGTTTTTAAAATATCACCACAGGTATCACCATACTTTCCCCAGCTGATTAATCACAGGACATTAAAATAATTGTTTTTTATTACATGTTTTCTGAAATGTTACATTTAAATACGTAAATGATGCATTATCAATTAATTATGTACTAATTTGCACACATTTCCAGAACATAAATCTGAACATTGGCTATAGCCAGGTTCAAAATTCCTGTTTGATATTGTTGACATATTCAAGTTAAATGTTTTTACAGAGGGGATTTTGGATATCTCTTTTTATCACTTCATAAATCGAAAAATACTGTCAATAGCTGGAAAAAATACATTTTCACCATGTTTTTAGGAATAAAATGTTCTATAAATCAGTGTGAACGATATATGAACAAACCCCTCAGTAAAAACCTTCAGAGTATAGATAGGAATAAAATTGTAAATTTTGGTGCATGTAAGCGCTGCTGAAGTGGAGGAAAACACTTTAACGGTATGTATCATAACTGAAATCTACAGGCACAAATAGATAAAGTGCAATAAAATACTTAAAAAAAACACTTAAAACATTATCTTTCCTCTAGACTTTAAGAACATATGTTATGGAGGCAAAATGGACCAAAATCTCAATGCGTGAAATATAAAGAATAATATTTATACAGCAGATTGCAACTCACATTTCTCACAGATGGGTCCAGTGAAACCCTCCGTACACTGGCACTGCTGCCATGACCACATGTCCAGACACGTCCCACCGTGTCTGCAGGGCTCGGCGACACACGCACCCTCTAACCTGGGACATCTGTCGATGAAACGCACACAAAAACCTTCAGCGGGGAACATCTCAGCAACACAAGAGTCCATGACTCCGACATTAGCATATTTGCAAAAGAGCTTCACTCATTTCAAAGCAACAGTCACCTGAAATAAACACTATTCAAACTGCTCCAGAAAATTCACACACAGCCCTCAAAAATAAGACTTCAGCCAGCTAGAGATAGCTTTCATTCATTCAGCTGAATGAGAGCTGTGTGTGTCTGTGTGTCTGTGTGTTTGGTGACGGACCTGTCTAGGATGCCGTGTGAAGCCAGAGCTTGAGACGGTTCCAGTGGACGTCCATTGACAGCGAACTCCATGATGCACCCAACAAAGTCGTGTGTGGCCACCTGACCTTTACGATGCAGGAGGGCTTCGATCGAGCGAACGCCCCCAACAGACAGACGGTTCGGCTGAACATCCAGAATCCTGAGGGACGAGACAACATTATCAGACAGGAGACAGAGCTTACAATTGTTTATCATTATTAATTTTATAAAATATTAATTATTATTTTTAATATTATATAATTTATTTATTTATAATATTTCTAATTATTTATAATATTATATATATAAGTAATAAAAACATTATTATTAATTTTATAAGTTATATATAATTGTATATATACANNNNATTGTTGAAATTATTTTTAAAGTTCTTTAAAAAATAAAATTATGTATTAATGTTATATAATTATATTATACATTTATAAATATAAATTATATAAAATTATTACTTATTATATATTAATTCAAATATATATATATATATTTTTTTTACTTGTGGGTGCAGGACACTATAGTTCATTTATGTAAGTGAGGATAGCAAAATAAAGTAAACTGTGACATATTATATCCAAAAATTCTTCATACAGTGGACTACCAGTAAAATTGATAAAAATCTGGGAACAAAAATTGTTCAGACACTTTGACCTGACCATGTTTTGCTTGAGTGTTTTTCTTTAATTGCTAATGCGACCTTTTTTACACCACAGACTGAACAAAATTTAGCATTGCTTGGTAATTGGTTGACCTAAACCAGAGCAAATAAACTGTGATAATGTGTGAAATGTTGAAGGTGTCTGAATAAATTTTGGTTTGGCTGTATATATATATATATATATAAAATTAAATAAAATTTGAATGTGTTTCTCACCAGTCAGTATGAACGGCCACATTGCTGACAGCACAGTATCCTGGTTCCTGTTCCTCTCCACACAGATCAACAGTGAGAGACGCCGCCTTTAACACAACAGACAGACAAACAGGTGAGCATAATTTTTGTGTGCAACAGTCACATATCCCTTGTCTCCTGGACTCCTATTCCCATGATCCTCCTGTTCTCCACACCTGCACTCACTTCCCTCGTCATCTCCCCATCATCACTGATCACCTACACCTGGACTTCCTCGTTATCACTCCCTATATATATGGACTCACTCCCTTCACTCCTTGTCTCTTCTTAATGTTATTTTGTATGTGGTGTTATGCTTCGGCTCCGTGTTTCTTTATTAAATCCCCTGACTTGTGGATATCCGTTTGTGCTTCATCTCTATTGCATACGCTCACGTAACAGCAACAGGGAGAGTTTTTGCAGTTATGAAGATGAAACTGGTGCATCAGACTTCAGCTCCATTTTACTGTGAGTGTATTCCACTTCTATTTGTGAATCGGCATCATGTAATAACAGTGTCAGAAGTTAATGCAAATCCAAAAGAACATTCACATGTATTTCTAAAGCAAACTAAAACCAAGTAGGAATGTATTTGTGCAATAAATTTCGTAAATAAATCTGTGTATTTGTCAAGTTTATTATAAGCCTGTGTTCATGTATTTGTGTATTCATGATGAAACGGGGGGTAGGGGTTACTCATCTGAACGGCTTTATCAGTTGTGTGATTGTGGATTCATCCTCCTTTATGAACCAATGATGCTCCTCAGAAGAAACTATCCTAATACTCTAGGATAAAAACGACACCCAGATGCTGGTAAATAAATTACCACAAGACATTCTACAGTGATCTGTCCTGTCCTTTCGGTGCTTTATGAGTCCCGGGCAGACATTTGGGAGAAAAACATCCCAGAGGCGCAGCAACAAGTACAAAGGCGTGACATCATACAACAGCACAACCTCAACGTTCAGATAATACTGACACTTGACTTCCGTTATGGAGGAATTTCAGCCTATAAAAAGAAAATCCTACACTAGCAATGGAAACAAGTCGTGTTTGTCTGCTGGAGCTCTGCTAAGTGCTGATACAGACGACTTCCTGCGCAGCTCGAGCGTCTGGGCATCGCATTAATGCCTCCCTGCACTTCAAAAGGACTAAACCAGACCACAACGTGCTCAATTTTCCAGGAGTCACATGTTGCTGCAAACCATTTCTAGCAGAGGTTGCTTTTAAAAATGAGTATCAAAAGCATGTCACTGCATCCAGTGCACGACTTGACTGCGATAGTCTGAAAATCTGAAACTGGACCCAGCTGGGGTCAAAGAGCATTCTCAGAGTCTGTGTATTTAAATATATTTGGCTTTGAGCTGCTTTTGTGGAGGGTGTTTGGAAACACATGCAGCGTGTGGGTGTGCGAAGAGATTTCTAATTTTCTATTTATAATCCATCAACCTTCTATGTTGCGACACACAACCTAGAAACAAGTGAAGAGCAAAAACGTGGCTGTAGACCAGCTCTCGATAAACTCCGACTCTCCTGTAAACAGAAAAACCATGAGCTTGAGGCGGCGTGCCAGAATCAAACGCATCTGGCTGTGGGGTAAACTAGGACATCTTAACTAAACAAAAGTACCCTTGACTGTCAGAGTTCGGCTCTCTCCACGGGGGAAAACAAGGGGCCATGTATGACTTTAACATCTGCTCAAGCTCACGTCTAGAAAGAAAAGAACGAAAAAAGAAAACGGCCCTACAGAACCACCGAAGTGACCCACATCCGCTTCTCCAAACACACAGATCAGGTTCTCTTTATTGCGCCGCAGGGGCCGGGTTCTCATGACACGCGGCTCTACACGGCCTTCAATGAGGCCCACAAAATGTTCAGCCTATTTTTCAGGGAACATTCGTCGGATCACACAACGGTGAGGTGTTGCAGTAATGTCGTGGCGAAGTCTTTTTACATGCCATTTACAGACAGCTGTGATCTGACTGCTAAGCGTTTAGACTATCTCAGATGCATAAAACTCAAGCCAAGTTATCAAGAAGCCTTAGTAAACTGAAGCAAAACACTTTCATTTCCACCAAACCTGTGAGATCACAGAGTAAAATTCAGGAGAAACATCTACAGGACCTCATGTTAACTTCAGTTCCTTGCAAACGGATTTATAGAAAGACAGAAAGGACACACCATTCCTGCCCTCCTGGCGATGACCGTGTGGAATTGGCCGTCTGAGACCCTGATGGTTGTCATGAGCTTGTAAGTGCCGCTCCCCAAGTTAAACGAGAACCTCATTCTGCCTTCAAAGATCTCAAGGGCCAAGAACTCCGCCTTGTCGCCGGTCTGGTTGTCGTGATTGTACATGAGCAAGCCGTTTTCCTTCAACGTGGCAAACTTAATGTAGATGTAGTTGTTGTTGGGGTCGAGGCTGGGGAACTCCATGTAAGAGAGCTCCTCAAATCCATAACTGTTCAGTTCACAGTGCTTTCCAAACACACCTGTGGAGAGAGAGTGATTTACAGTCTGAAGATTTCCTTGCAGTGAAAAATTCATGGCAACCCATGACATTCATGGTACAACACACAAAAAAAGGCTGAACATTTACGTATGTGTCAACTGACAAATTCACACTGCAATTCATTTTCTGTAATCTACAACACATTTGTTTCTACATCTTCTCTCTCTCACACACACACAGTCCAGAATTAATAGCAGCATTTGTAGGACCCTGAACTAGTCCTGGGGCTGAAATGATGACTTACCAAAAGGACAGTGACAGTAATAGCCTTCCACCCGGTTCTGGCAGGAACCCCCATTAAAACAGGGGTTACACTCACAGTAATTGATGATGGAGTCACAGGCTTTCCCTGAATTCATGAAACAACACCAATGAAAACAATGAGGTGAGCATGACACACGAAAATGACTGTTCTCACATGGGGCTCCCAGAATCCCCTGTGGGGTTTTTTTTCTCTCTCTCGCATCTCTGGTGCACTTTATCTTTCTAATACAAACAGTTTGAATTCTTACACCTTGTAAATGGACCCACATTTCTAAGAAAGAGAGAGTGAAAGTCTGTCATGATGGTATAAGCTGTGCATTTATACATCAGCTGCACTGGTTCTGGGAGACCCATAAAAAGGTGCTGATATAAAACACACAAATACACTGAGGACTCTGACAAAAACAGGATGGCTGGACACACAAATGATCAAGCATAAACTTAAGTTGAGATCTTTTCTGCTCCCTGAATGTAGTGCTATAAAACAAATGGCATGAAGAACGAAAACTCCATCACCACAAGCAAAACAGGAAGTGTGGGGTTCAGCTGGAGTGCATGCACACTACCGTAAGTCAATAGGTGTAATTCTCTAGCAGCCCCATTTATCTGGGGCCTCCGATGTGAACACACTGCAGTCATTTGTTATGATCAGAATAAAAAAAGAATTGTAATGACTCAGAGCCTGAAACAAAACTTCTGTTACGGCTCCATTTTGAAAACAACGTCCAAAAGCTACAGCCAACACCTGCCCAAACAGAGCTGATTCAAGCTAAGGCTATCACACACGGTTATTCAAAGTCATATTCACATACACAAACGTTTTTAAAGTCACTCCAATCATGTTAACGTTATGTACTTTAAGTAACTTGCATGGCTCGAGCTAGCTAACAGTATACTTTACAACATGGGAGACGCTACATTCATTTTTTTCTACAAAAGATCTCTGCATTTAAAAATTAATGTAGATTTGTTTCTATGACTTATTTCCCCAAAGCCAGATGCTCCTTAAACTCTTAAAAGTACAAACATAAAACATACAGTTTAGCTGCACAGCTCAGGTGAAATCTGAAGGCGGTTTACAGCCATATCCTTATTAGGGTGAGAATTTGATCATCTCCTTTCATTAAAGTAAACATGACAAGTTGATTTGCATCATAGCTGATACCTCCCAGTCTGTGACCCTAATAGCAAACTGCTTTTGGCAAAGGCCACTGTATGCTTGGGTTATAACACCCCTCCAATTACTTAGAAGCAAATATTTTTCTTGGCCTAAAACGTTAACAAACTTGTGTGCAAGCTGCCTGTATGTGCCTTGAACTAACATCTGTGGTTGTGTTACTGGAAAAGTGCAAATGATGAAAGACTGTACCTGCAAATCCAGATTTGCACAGGCAGTTAAAGCCCCCGGGGTAATTCTGGCATAGTGCCCCATTCTGGCAGGGGTTCGAAAGGCACTCGTTGATGTCCCTCTCACAAGCCATCCCAGTGAAACCTTCTGGACAGGAGCAAGAGAATCCCCCCACCAAGTTGTGGCAAGTTCCACCATTGTGGCAAGGTGTTGGCTGGCACTCATCAATGTCCATTTCGCAGAGGGCACCAGCATATCCTGGCCTGCAGTTACAGGCGTACGGCTGTAGGGGGCGATTTGACACGAGAATGACCGGGATGCTCTCCTCTGTCTTCATGTCTGGTCCGACACCCAGCCGCCTCTTGCAACTGCCCCCGTTTTGACACGGATTGTGGGAGCAGGGATCATGGTCCACGGATTCGATCTTAACTCCACTTTGTCTGTGCAGAACCTCCTTGATGCTCTGGAAGAAAGTGGCCACTCCACTTGGATTGACGTACTGCCCGTGCCCACGCTTGACTGCTGCCATCAAGAAAGTGCTGTTGTTGAGCTCAAACACCCCATATATCTGCACTCCAGTGCCTAAACCGGCTAGCTGAGAATTGGCGATGCGCAGGAAGCTGAGGTAGTGATTGGTAAGGAAGTCGCTGGCGCTTTGGGAGATTACATGTATCAGGATGCTGTTGTCCACTGTGGCATTATTGAATCCAATGAAGAAAACACGCACATGGCTGTTGACGGCATCGTGGACGCCATCGCTGCTGCGCACCGATAAATCAAGGGTGCCATCTGTGGAGCGACTGTTTGAGCTGAGGTCACAGGTACCTGTGGGAATGCTGAAGAGGGCAGCCGCTGGTGGAGTCAGAGAACACTTGAACGTGTCTTGTATATCTGGATCTTGTGGCTTCACCACCCCCAGTGACCCTCCAGGGAACATATTTCCAAAATAATGGACGTAGATCTCTACAGAGCGAGACTCAGAGGGATTATCATTCTGATCATTGACTTTGATGTGGACAGTTCCGGTTGAGGACATCTGAGGAATACCAGAATCTTTGATAATCACAGAGAGGTAGAAATCACTTATCTGCTCTCTGTCTATCTCCCTGCTAGTGGTCAGCTCTCCAGTATGACTAAGGGTGAAGTAGCTGGATGCAGCTCCAGTGCTGACAAGGCTGTAGGAGAATGGGCCTTGATTTGGAGCAAGATCTGGATCACTTGAACTGAGCGTCATCACGGGTGTTCCTGCCCTCTGATTCTCCATCACCTCCCCACTTGTAGTCACCAAAGTCGGTCCATTATCATTAATGTCCTCCAGGGTCACAATTAAAATGGCACTGCCGGTGGCAGCTGGAGAACCCGAGTCTACTGCCAGGACGGTGAGGTTGTAAACTGGGATGGTTTCCCGGTCCAGTTCTGATGCCACAGACACCTGTCCTGTCTGAGGATTGATGGTGAAAGTATTTCTTTCATAGTTGGCAGCAATGGCATAGGTGAATCTGCTCCAGCTAGGGACAGAATCTGAATCCTGAGCACTGACAAATGTAACCAGGCCTCCAGGAGACAGTCCCTCATTAACCTGAACATCATAGAGTTCCTGGGTAAATACTGGTGGATCATTGGCATCTAGAACTGTAATGTTCACAAGCACCTCATCAATATCTGCCCCTCTTATGCTTCCTGCATTCTTTGCTAAGACTTTGAGTGAAATCTTTTCTTCTTTTTCACGATCAAGTGGTCCTGAGACGTAGATCTGACCTGTCTTTTTATTAATGCTAAAACCCCTTTTTCTGCTTCTGCCAAAAATCAAGTAGTACACTATGCCATCTTCTCCCAAGTCTCTGTCGCTAGCAAACACCTCCCCAATGACTGTGCCTTTAGGTGCCGCCTCTGAGACCTCAAAGTAGTATTGCTTTGACACAAAACGAGGGACATATTCATTAGCACCTTTCAGCTGAATGTTAACATATGCAAAACTGCATCGTTCTTCATCTGGAACGTTAAAGGCTTTGACAGTCAGGTGATACACCTGTTTAGCTTCATAGTCCAGGAAGCCTTGTGTGGTGATGATTCCTGTGTTGGGGTCAATTATGAATAAGTCGCTGTCTGAGGACTGAATGACGTATGCCATCAGGGCATTTGGCCCAGAGTCTTTATCTGTTGCATTCATTTTTACTACAGTAGTGCCACTGGGGACATTCTCCTGCACAACTGGGAAGTACTCAACAGGGTCAAACACAGGAGGGTTATCATTTATATCAGTAACATGGATGTTAACTGTAACATAGCTTGTCTTGGCAATCCACCCTCCATCTGTCGCAGAAACTCTGAGTTCATGCTTCTGTTTCGTCTCATAATCCAGTGCCATTGCTAGGGATAAAACGCCTGTTTGACTGTGAACTGAAAACAAGCCGTCATCATTACCTGAGGAGATGCTGTACGTAATTAGGCCATTCATTTGCTTGTCCTTGTCCTTATCTCGTGCTGAAAGGGTTCGGATGGCTGTGCCGACAGCCAGACCTTCGGACACAGTGACTGTAACTTGGTTCTGTGAAAACTCTGGAGTGTGATGGTTCTCTTCTGTAACAGCTATTCTGACTGTTGTCCTAGCGGACAGAGGAGGGTTGCCTTTGTCACTTGCTGTTATTTCAAGCAGGTAAACTTTATTAGTATCTGCAGTGAGTGAGGAAGCTACTGTAATTGATCCAGTTTGTTTATCCAGGCGGAACTTGCTAGAACTGTTGCCTCCAGATACTGAATACTCTATTTCAGAGTTCAGGCCAAAGTCCTTCTGATCATGGGCTGTGACTTTGAGGAGTCTGGTGCCGACTTTTACACTTTTAGTGACAGGAGTAAAGTAAAAAGAAGATTCAAACATGGGTGGGTTATCATTGCTATCAACAACATTTATGATAACTGTGGTTTCGCTCATGAGTGGCTTAATGCCTCTGTCTGAAGCGGTGACGATGAAACTATGGCGGTTTACGTTGACGTTACTGTGGCCACTTGAGTTTTGATACCTTAGCTGCTGTTTAATGAAGATCTCGCCAGAGCTGGAGTTGATTCGGAAGTACTCTGTTTGAGATCTGATAAAGTAAAATATTTTACCGTTGAATCCCTCATCAGGATCTGTGGCAGAGACTTGAGTCACAATGGATCCAACCTCTGTCAGCTCAGGATAGTCTAGGTAATATGACGGCTTACTAAATCTGGGAGCATTATCATTCACATCTGTCACAAATATTGTGACGTCTGTGCTAACAGCCCATCCAGAATCATGTGCTGAGATTTTAGCAATGTAGTGGTCTGTGTCCTCTCTGTTCAGAGGTCTACTGATGGTGATGTCTCCTGTGCTGGGGTGGATGATGAATGGAATACTTGCGTCGCTGATGGAGTATCGGCTTATAGCGTTAGCTCCTGCGTCCTCATCGGTGGTGGTTACTCGGGTCACAGTGAAGCCCACTGGTGCATTTTCAGGTACAGTGGCACTGAAGATTTTGGAGAATCTGGGAGCATTATCATTAACGTCCAGCACACTGATCAAGACTTTGACTGCTGTGCTTTTCGGAGGGCTGCCTCTATCCGTCGCCTTCACCCTCAAAGAATACTGAGCGACTTTCTCTCGGTCCAGTGGTCGTGTTGTACGGATTTCACCAGTTGCCCGGTTGATGCTGAAGCTGTTTTCTTTGTTGCCATCAATGATGGCAAAGTCAAGTTGCCCGTTTGGTCCACTGTCCTGGTCAAATGCAGAGACTATAAGCACACGTTGAGGTGAGAGGTTTTCTAAAATGTCAGCATGGAACGGTTCTTGCTTGAAAACAGGATGGTTGTCATTAACGTCCAGCACTGCAATCTCTACTTTCTCATAGGCCGAATAAGGAGGAAAGCCTTGGTCTCGGGCCTCTATCCACAAGACGTACTTCTCAATATTCTCATAGTCCAGAGGATTTTTGATAGACAGCTCTCCTGAAAGTTGATCTATGTGGAATGCATTGTCCAGGTTTCCGCTTGCAATATAGAACGACAAAGGACCTGCCCTGGGTGATGAGCCGGTCACCTTAGTCACAACAGTATTTGTGGGTTGGTTTTCTGGGAAGGTGAAGGCTTTCTCCTTGAGTCTAATATGGGGAAAGTCTCCTCCAGTAACGAAACGAACCGTAACTGTCGTGCTGTCGGTTTTGGGGTTGCTTCCTCCATCTTTTACATGGACTGTAAAGGTGACCTCTGAACTCCCTGTGAGTTTTTCATTGGCAGTGATGGCACCTCTGATCGGGTCTATCTTGAATTTTTCTGAATTGCGTCCGGTGAGGGAATAGTGAAGTTGAGCATTTGAGCCAAAATCTTCATCTGTTACTGTGACCGCAAAGACCAGTGATCCTGCCAACAATAGAACAGAAGTGATTAGATGCTGATCAGACAGACAAAACTCATTGAAACCATGAACTCCTGCCACAGAGGACACACCTGTAGAAGTAGAAGCAGGTATGTGTGTGACATATGGATGATGGTGAAACCGTGGAGGGTTATCGTTAATGTCGGCCACCACCACGGATACTGTGGCAGAGCTGGATAGCGGTGTGGGCTGTCCACCATCTGATGCCACCACCAGCAGCTGGTAACTCGCCCGTGTCTCTCGATCCAGCAGGGAGCTGGTGATGATCAGGCCTGTGGACGGGTTAATGGAGAACTGCCCGTCCCCACCACTGAGACTGTAACTGTAAATCACAAACACAACAGATTCAATATATGCATGGAGACCAAACAATGTTATTTGCCAACTATCCAAATATCAAGAGATTTGATTGCATTTGCTTTTCAGATATTTATGCATTTGGCAGACACTTTTATCCAAAGTGATTTACATTGCATTCAATGTGCATGTTTTATCAGTGCTTGCTTTCCCTGAGAATCAAACCCATGACCTTGTGTTTTCTAATGCTACGCTCTACCATTTGAGCTACAAAAAGGATAAATTTTATTTTACATGTTTCTATCCGTACTGTGTTATCACCTGCCCCAGGGCAAATTTCTTATAAGCAGGACTTCAGAACTTTATTTTCCAAGCATGGTATTCTATAGGTGGCGGGAAGATTAATTCTTTATTCATCTTTTTGTTTCTTTCATAACTCCCACAGCATGTTCTCTCAGCTAAGCATCGGTGAACCCGCACTGATCAGAAACACCACATTCGAGCCGTCCCCATGCTGTTTTGAGTTTCAGTGAGGTTCATTTTCGGGGCCTGTGACACAAACTCGTTCTGGCAGTAACATGCACACATGGCAACTTCACTGTGCGCTTGTGTCAGTGAGACGGGAATTCCACAAATTACAGAACAAAGTGTGAAAAACAACCCTAGCGAGAAGACAACAACTTCATCCACAGTCACGCATGGTCCACCATCACGCAAGATCATGAGGAACACATGATCGGTGAGAAGTATGATGTTGCACTGAACAAGCTGGTTCTGTGAAGTATTAAGAACTGAAGCCCCACACTGTCCCGTTTCCCCCCACTGGACTCTGATCTGTCTGTCATACTTCATTATCATCCTCATTAGCACATTTTTGGGAAAATGGAACACGTTGCCCCAACATGAGCTCATGCAGGGGCACTTTAGAGATACATCACCGACTGGTAGTGTAGTATGGGAATATGTGTGTGTAACGTGGCTAAACATTTGGGGACNAAAAAAAAAAAAAATCATCCAATCACCAAAAAGAGACTAATAGGGGTGTAACGGAACATGTATTCGTCCCAAACCGTCACGGATGCCACGGTTTGGTGCATAGAGTAAGATGACGAATACAGTCAGTCACAGGCGATCCATACTCCAATCCAGAAGGGGGCGTGAGCAGTAATGCATTGCTGTTTGCTAACCACCACAGCAAGAAAAAGCACAAAAGAAAAAGAAGAACAGCCGATCTATGCATAGATATGTTTACGTGTAATCTCTCAATCACTGTTTCAACCACGGAAAGACATCAATAATCTCACGTAGCATTACATTAACCTGAGGCAAGTCATTTAGTGTCCACAGCATGTTCGTTCACTATAGAAATGAACTCTAGAGGGGAGCATTTCACTAAATATATGCACTCTATTAGCTTATATATTCATTATATTTACTTTACCTGTTAGTAATGTCTTATTTAATGTTTAAATAAATTTGTCATGAAAACAAGTTATGACAGTAACTGTGTAAAGGATCATATTTCAAAATAATTGTGTAAATTAGATTTACAAGTTAATGCATGTTTTACATGTTTATTTATTTAAGTGTTGATTATTCTAAAAATAAATATCAACTGAATTTAATAGTTTGGGCTCTGTTGTTAATTGTAACCTTTAATATTATAGTAATATGTAAGAAAGTGCTCCCTGTATATAGTTGACAGCATTAGCTAAGACTGTTTAATAAAAAGAAAAAAAGAAGCAGTTTTATATTTTTTCTCTCCCCTGCTGTATCGAACGAATCATGTTTGTGTACTGTTACACCCCTAGAGACTAAACATTTAAAGTTTGTAAAAATGCAAAAAAGCAATATTGTAGGTTTTGTTTCCAGTCCATAGTGTGTGGTACCTGATCACGCCATTCAGTCCGACGTCAGAATCTGAGCTGTTGAGCAACAGGATGTCCGTTCCGGTGGGCGCATCTTCAGGAATAGTCGTGTGGAAAGACATTGAGCTGAAGGATGGAATATTATCATTCACATCACCGACCAGCAC
Source organism: Anabarilius grahami (assembly GCA_003731715.1). Lineage (NCBI taxonomy): Eukaryota > Metazoa > Chordata > Actinopteri > Cypriniformes > Xenocyprididae > Anabarilius > Anabarilius grahami. The sequence continues at coordinate 2,241,725 of RJVU01052173.1, forward strand.
CATCACAGTACCAGAACCGCTTAGAGATGGTGATCCTACAAACACAAAGAGAAAAACATGCTTGTTAATATAGCTGCGCGCAGCAATTATCAGGGTTCAACCGCTTTAAGGCCTTTAAGCACATGCGTAAAAAAGGCATTATGTTTTAATTAGCAAGCCTGTAACCATCTCGATCATAGATGGAAAAGACCATTTACAGCCAATACAGTCAATTTAACATAGGAAATATATAGTTTTTAAAACTTTTTAACAGTTATCGAGGTTGAGCCAGAAACCTAGGACTAGTTCGCCAAAGTAGGTTTTTGAAATAATCTCCAATATTTAATGAACGATTCGATGGACAGCGGCGGTCCTAGAGGCAAAGTTTGTTCAGAATGAGGAGTTCTACCATTTCGTGGGCATGTGTGAAAAATCACGTGATACACAATCCTATGTGCACATGAAAAACATGAAGGTGTGGCCGATTTCTTTTTAATTCTCACAGGCCTGTAGGGCCGTGAGTCAAACTGGTCCAGCGAGTTTTGTTTGGATCGGCCGTTAACCTTGTCTGATAGCTGCTCAAACTTCAAACTTGGTAACCATGTTTTTTTGAGATACGTCAAAGTTTTTTTCATGTTCACCAAGTGGCCAGTCGCCACGTCCTTTTTCACGCGACCACGGAACGAGCTCTTACATAGGTGTACCATGTTTGGTGAAAATATCTCATTCCGTTCATGAGTTATAGCCATTTAGTAAAAGTGGCTCCACCTGCTTCAAACGTTTTGGCATCCTTTAGGGACCGTGAATCGAAATTTCAACTTTTTTAAAATAATTATTGACAATGAGACTCCGGAGAATCTCACTGCACTGGTTTGGTTCTGATCGGGCCAAAAACCTAGAACTAGTTCGCAAAAGTAGGTTTTCCCCAAAAAAATCATGAGTGTTTTTGTACTTTTCACCAATGTAGCGCCCCTGTCAGGCCGATCGGTGTGAGCCTTGGTGACGTTGTAGATGGTTGTAGCCCTCAAAGTTTCAAGTCTGGTCAATTTTAGGGGAGAATGCTGATCCTTGGAAATTTTAACAATTACAATAGGGTATCAGAGCTACATGTTTGAACCCCTAAATATATATGTCGGTGTTGCACATAATCTTCTATAAGTTAATTCCAGAGTCCAAAATTAAAACTCATCAAGTGCCAACTGTGAAAAAAGTTATTAAAACAGCATTACACACCAGTTGGCTGGTAACTTTTTTAGAAGCTGCAACATATCATGCCAAGGAAAGATTTAAATAAATTAAGAAAGGAATTAATTGTTTTGTATAAATTAAAATGCAGTTTCATGACTGTTAAGAAATGCTTAAGAGCAGATCTGAATCTCTGGCTTTTGGCAGGTGTGACCACTTGAGTTTGGACCTTGCTTAACTCGTTAAACACAGATGGTTTGATATTCTAGCAGCACAGATTAATTTCTCAATCCAAAACATCTCTGTTCAAATCCCGAGCTGTAGTGGGTGCCATCTGTCTGCTCTCCTCTACAGCGCTAATCTCTGACTCACCGCGTGGCCAAACTCTCTGGAATGTTTAAATATATCTGGATCATTGCAGGGGGCAGCACGGTTTACAGATGCAATCCTGCTGTTTAAAACAGTGAGGCACACGGCAGAAAGACTGCTACTTTCAGCGAAAATCAAGCCTGTGTGCCTGCGGGCCGGTGACGAGAAACAGCCCGATGGGTCTGAGGGGATCGTGCTAAATGAATAGCAGATGACGAGAAGCACAGAGAGGTGAAGTGATTCAAACATCTGCCCCCTCTCGCTGCGATTAAAATGCATTTGCTCCATGCATAAATTCAGCCTCTGATAACATCATGTGCGTACAGTGCGGCAACGACACACAGAAAATCCTGCTCGTAAAAACAAAAGGCAGAGAGAAGAAAAATGGCCGATTGCAGCTGAACATTTTCCCCTCGTCTGCAACCAATCCGAGGCCTTTTTTTCAGAGCGTGTTGTTCCTGAAGGCCTCTGCTGCTCCAGCAGATTAGTGTAACTAATAACACATGCTAATAAGCTGCTAGCACACGCTTTAATCGCCTCATCCTCACTGCGAAGACAAAGAGATTAGCATGGTGTCAGATTAGCATTTATCTGATGTGCACAAAGAAACGTGCGTGTGTGTGTTTCTCATTCAGAGACGTTCAGACTTGAAACACTGTGACCCGTGTCGGATGAAGATGCTGAGAGAACGTCTGCTGTCTCACACAGTTTAAGAACAAAGCAATCCTATTTAAAGGTGCACACACACAAACACAAACACACACAAACACACACACACACACTTAGCTATCTATATTGGGATATCCCATTGACTTATATTGTTTTTATATATGGGTAGTTATAAATACTATAAATGTAACCCACACCCTATCTGAAAACTTTATGCATTTTTAAAGTTTTAAAAAACCTTTATTCACTTTATTTTTATACAGTTTTTTTGTTTTTTTTTTCAAACGAGGACGTCCCCAAAAGGAGGTTTCCAGCTTACAGAGAACGTTCTCAGAACTTTTGGCTAATGTTTTTGCAATGAAAGTTATGAATAAAACGTACAAAAACATAATTTATACATCGTTCATGGAACATTTTATTCTGAAATGTTTTAGTTGGACGTTCGTTTAACGTTTTTTAAATGTTACTATTTGTTTCAGAACATTCAGAGGATGTTAAAAGTAACGTTCACATAATATTTGAAGAATGATAAAATGGAATGTTCCCTTAATGTTCATGTAACAAAATTTACTGGAAGTTTTGAAAGATCAAAGAACATTCAGAAATAACGTTTTCATAACGTAATGGGAACATTAGAAAAGCGTTCTTAGAATATATATTTTTGTTTGGTTTTGTCAGATTTAGCTCACACACACACGCACACACACACTTACTAATTAGTTTGATATTTATGCTGTGAATGCAAAAACTTTGCACACTGTATTAAAATGATGAATAATAATGAATGGTGGTGTGCAATTAAACAATGACTATCTATTTTTGGTGCAAGAAACCTTGACAAACATTACAAATGGAAAAGCATAAAACTGCAATGTAAAGAATAAAGAAGCCACTTTGCTTTTGAACTTAAAAAACAGTCTTAAGTAATAAAAATATAAGAATACAAACAGTCAAAGACGCCGTCTGACACGTGTACGTGACACATGATGGGTTTATTGATTACTCAGATTGATTAAGTGTGTTTTGAAGAATCAGCCACTGACTCAGACACACACACACACACACACAGGTGTGTGTAAACGTGACAGGTGTCATTACTCATCACTCAGGTGGATTATCAGATGTCTGATCCACTTAATGTGATCAGTTCAGATCTGATCATATCTGTGTTCCAGCACAACATAATCTGTCCTCATCTGTCTCAGGTTTAATACGTCCAACTGCATGACAAATTATTTGTTTTGCCAAGCCGTTTACACCTGTGTCGCGAATAAATACAGCAAAGAGACATATTTTCAGTATCGACTGCACTTTAAGTCTGTAAAAATAGGGCCTAATATTTTAATAAAAATAAGTTTTCCAAATTGATTTTATACTATAATGCATATTTTGAATTATGCATTACATTGTGTTTTAGGGTTAAAGGAAATGTTCGTAAACTTAAGAGAAAACCTACTGGTAATTTTCAGCTATTTTTCTGTCTTTCTCACAGTGTCGTCTGAAAGCAGTGCAGCTTTTACACATTTAATACAGTTTAACTCAGAAATGCATCACATTATAAACTGTTTATGAGATAGACTCTTTCTCTGTACATAAACTGATCAGATCTCTCCCAGCTAACAAAAATATGTTCTAAGAATGTTCCCATTAAGTTCTGAAAACGTTATTTATGAATGCTCACAGAACAAAAATGAATGTTTCAAAAATGTTTTTTCTTGGTTGTGTGAACATTATAGAAAACATTAATGGAATGTTCAATTGTAACATTTTGCAAACATTATCAGAACGTTACATTTGAATTTTCTCTGAACATTCTGAAACAGCGTTTTAAAAACAGTAGACTAATGTCCAACTAAAATGTTTCATAAAAACGTTCCATGAACAATAATGTTATTGTACTAATGTAAGACCAGATAACATTGAATCAGCATTCTATTAACGTTACTGGAAGAATGTTCATTCATAACTTTGAGAGAACCTTGCCAGAACGTTCTGAGAACGTTCCCTGTTAGCTGGATCATGCCCTGAACTATTTATTAAAACCTAAATAAGGTAGTATTTCATATCTTATGGTTCTAGAAGTTTTTCACAGCATTTTTGAGGGAAAGTTTTACAGTGAGAACTGCAGAGCACTGCTGATTTAGTTTGATTATAGTTTCATTAATATTTTGAATGAGCTTTTATTTTGATATTTTTAGTTTTCGTGTTAATTTTAGTTAAATGTTTAGTAATTTCATTATGTGTTTTTATCATTTTATTAGTTTTTTACATTGCTTTTTAGGTATAATTTATTTCTTATTTCATTTTCAGTTTTATTTATTTCCATTTAATCATTTTATTGCATCAACTCAGACTTATTTCAGTTTATTGCAACATTAAGGCAACATTTCAAATTTTTGTATGTAAGTTTTTAACTAATATTTATATTTTATTTTATTTCAGCTTTATTTAAATGAACAGAAATGTTTTTTTAGTTCTAGTCTTAGTTAACAATAATAACCCTGCAGCACAGAAACTATAAAGCGATAAACTATGAAATTATAAAGAACATCAGGCTGATATCAGCACTTCCTCATCATTGTTTCAGGGTCTGCTCCTGTTCTCCAGGATTCTGCTGGACGGGATCCAGGCGCTTCCACTTTGACTACAGGAAGTGACATCATTACCTGTTTACGAGCATGACATTGGGTGAGTGTTTGGAGGAGACCTGCACATGAACCACAGACCCAATGAACTATTGTGAACCCACTACGAAAAAAACAAAAATGTGCACATATTAATGATCATATTAATAAACGCAGAATGTCTGTGTGACATCACTGCTGCTGAAACTGCTGTTTGTTTGTTCATCAGTAACAACAAGAAAACAAGACAAAACACTCACGGCTGAAAGGAAAAACTGACCTTCGGCTCTCAAACACACACACACACACACACACACACGTTGAATTATTAGTCAGTAAACGTGATCAGCAGCGTGTCGGTGGTGATCTGCTGTCGTTGAGTCATGAGTAGATGTGTTTGTGTCTGTGTATCTGGCTCAGTTCAGTTTCTCTGTTTCTATTGATTTCTTTGTGTCAGATTTACTGCGGTTACAGGAAAACTGATGAATCCAATTAAACACATGAAAGACACAGAAAATGAATAAATCTCGCGATCTGAACATGTGCGGCTTCACCATAACATCGAAATAAATTATGAGATATTCTTTATTATTTATAGTTTGTAATTCTCATTTTCAATAATTATTCTCTTTTTTCCAAATGACAGTAAAAATATTACTGTAATACAAGTATAATATGAAGTCGGTACAACAAACTATCATCTTATTTACAATTTAAATCTTAGTTTAGTTTTTCTTGTAGTTCAGTAATGAGAATTTCTGCAGGGTAAATGGAAATAATCTCACAATGTAAAAATCTAAAGGCAGAGTTAATTTTCTTTATGCAAAATATAGTTTATCATATAGTGATTTTGAGGTGAAAAATGACCAAGACAAAGTCACATAATAAGGCAAAGACGAGTCACATCAGGTCAGTTTCACTTGTTGCTAGCGCCGTCCTCGTCTGACTTCAGATTAGATTATAAACCGAAGGAGTGTGTGTGTGTGTGTGTGTGTGTGTGTGTGTATGAGTGTTTCAATGAGAGAAGCACAATACTGTATTCATGAAGCTATCTATGATGATAAAACACCTCACTGAAGTCAGAAACAGATGAATGATTCACACTGAATCTCTCTGTGATGTTTGTTCACTCCCACAATCCACAACCAGACATGCAAAGATTCACTTTAAGAACCCATTCAAGAGTTAATATTGTTAACTAAAACCAAAACTAAAACTATTTTCATGAAAATTCTTAATTTTGTTTAGTTTACGTTGGAGTACTAAAATAACTAAAACTAAAAAAACTTAAAACCAATAGAGACATATTAAAAAACAAACTAATAAAAATGACAAACAGGCAAGAAAATTACTAAAACGTTAACTAAAAATCAAATGAAAATATCATTATCGATATAAAGAAAATATCGTCAAAAACTATAATAGTATATCAATGATTCATACATGTACACAAAAGATGATGAGTTGGCGAGTTCGTTCGTTCAAGTTCAAATGAATCAGATGAGTACTTCACAGTGAACTGACTCCTTTAGGCCGTTATGATTTGGCATTAGCAGGTTCAGTGGCTGTAATCATGAAATCATGGGTGTTCAGTGCTCATGTCACTCAAAGATCAGCCCTGGAGACTCATTTCAGACTCCTTAGCTGGATAAGAAGTAAACGAAGCGTCTGACTGCGGTAAATGTGCTCCATCTGTCCTGATTTCCCGCTCTGTAAGTCATTCAAGCGTGTGCTGCATGTTAATTCGGCTGTAAGCTCAAGACAAACTCTGTCTCGCACAAACATATGGAGCAACGTAAGCCGCTTATGAGCCACTTTAATACTGACCTGCTGCGTATGTGTGTGTGTGTGCGTGTGAATCATATCAGTGCACAACTTTGAATTTATATAAAGTTAAATATAATGACCACAGATTTATTTCTACAGCACATCTACAAGCATTAAAATATAATAAATATAAATAAGCGAATATAACAAACGAATATATATATATATATTATCATATCAATATATCAATAGATTACATTTTTAATCGCGATTAATTGCATACTTATCATAAAATTAAGTATACATCATTTATCTTTTATTCAGCAAAATGCTCTCAGATTGAAGGGCGATTCACATAAAATTTTCTTCAAGCTTTTGTCTTGCCAAAAAAGGAAACTAGGAGACTCCAAAAGTCTAAATATAATTCATAAATTCATGCACACCAAGCACACAAGAAAAAAATTACAGAACAAATCTTTTCAGAATTCGGTGTACAGTATGTTTACAGTGCATCCATCAAAACTTTACTAGCGAGACGCTGGTTTGCTTTATCCAGCCGGGGAAACGTTGTTTGCGTATCATCTGGCCATACAGAAGTGGGATGTTTTGATGTTAGTGATGGGTCAAACATGAACGATTTGTTCATTTTGTACAAATCTTTAATATGACTCTGGAGCAACGAGTTGTCTCAGAGAGTGATTCGTTCGTTTTGTGTTAACCGCACATACACAACATCCTATAGGTTCTGAGTCGTTCGCTATTTTGTCACATGATGTGACAGCTGTATTGGATACAGAAATTAGTTAATAACTCCCAAACTTCCTTAAAAACAGGCGCATAGTCAGTTTATTTAACTCTTACAGTTACATGATGAGTTTCTGGTTTCTCATAATTTGGCCTTGGCCTTGCATTTTTTTTCTTATTCTAAATGTGATCAATGTTGCGCAAGTTAATGTGTTGGGGAATTTGGCTATTATCATGTAACATTTTAATTCTATTCTGCTGAAATGAACGAAATGACTTGAAAAAAGATTTGTTCATTTTGATAAATGAGATTCAAAGATCCGAGTCAGTAAAATGATCCGAACTTCCTATTACTATTTGACATTGCGTTCAGTCTGTATTTCACACAGAGCGATGCTTGAGGTCTCGCACTCTTTAGAAACAATCACAGAATATGACAGAGCTCGTGTTTTAAAGCGAAACACAATAATTCACTGAAAACTGGCCACGAGTCACTGTTCTGCCATCTAACTGCGTGACCTAAATTATGCTTTAGTAATTTATTTGTGTTAAATTATTTTAACGTGTGAAGGATTTTGAATTAATTGCATGCTTTAATGCGTTAACGTAAAAATATATATATATAAATGAATGTATATATACAATTAAATAGTCCACATTTTAACATGAAGCCTACATCTACTTTAATCCAGATAATTTTAAAAAATATAAACAAATTGCAAAATAATGTACATTAAAACATTCTGCATTTTCAACATTAAGGCCAAGTCTACATTACTTGAAAAGGCTGTTTTCACATTGTAGCGTTGACTGTGAAAACAGAAGTATTTGAATGTTTAGTCATGTGACATATTGTATCGATAGATATCTATGGTTAAACCAACATTATTGTGCCTGCTAATCACTTTCACAGTGTTGCTAAAAATAAATGTTACTTTGTACAAACTTCATATTACATTCCTGCAAATAACAAACAATGATTGTGTTCTAGACCAAACACGGAGCAGCAATTGACCTGGAGTAAGTGGTGAGATATTTTGCTAATAAAATGATGATGCCAGTGAAAAACACTAGTGTGGACAGAGAGTGTTATAAAACAATTTGAAGCGTTTTCAAATGTAAGCACTAGAAAGCTCACAGGCTCTGGAGGATGAATGAATGGGAGGGTAAATTCATGGGGCAGTTATTTACTCTCCTTCACCCACAGAGAGAGAGACGCAGTCAATAAAACTCCAGTGAACACTGGCAAATGAGATGTTTGTGCGAGTGAAGATCTGTTGCCCTGTTACTGCAACGCTCGGTGTTTTATTAAGTGTGTGTTTGGAGAGGCTTCAGGAAGGACAAACACTCTCCGGCTGCGTCCCGGACCTGACCAACGCTTCCTTCTCCTGCAGCGCTGCGTCCGCTCTACAGATGAGCCAAACACTTCACAGTGTTTATAATCAATCAGTCAATCACATTTACTTCTATTGCACATCTACAAACACACACAGTATATGATGGTTATCTGTAACGCTCTGGATCAACAGATGTTATGGTGACTGTAAGCAGTTTTAAGCTGTCTTAGTTAACCAACTAAGTCACTGACTTACTAGTTTCGGACACAGTCACCATCTTAAAGTGATTTTGATTCCACACATCTGTAAACTGCATTGAAGTCATCCATCTCAACACTTAATTAATACAGATCTGCATGTTTGAAAAGGAAAAGTACCAAATGAAAAATGGATCCAATTAAATTTTAAATCATTTCCACTTCCTCAGATGAGGCGCGGCCAGACGTAACTTTCACCTTTTCCATTTTTTGATGGTCGTCGCAGAATAATAAACACTTAAAAAACACTCTCAGTTATACCAGAACAGCAGCGCTGCTATATATATATATATATATAACTGTCAAGAACATGTCATATTTTATCTCAAAATTACAGTATAGTTCATTAAACACTAAAGACTATAGCTAAAAAACACCAGCTGATAAAAAGTCATTGCAAAAATACCTCGGAAAACAAGTTATTTCTGGGAATATCATGAAATAGTTTTAACTGTAATTGAAGGTTCCAGATATGTTTTGAGGCTGCGGTACATTGTGTGTTGGACCACAAAAAGCCTGACGCATTCATGGCTCTTCAGGTTTAAATGAAAGATATGACCGCCGAGGGTTTTTATGCGGTCCGAGGAGAGACTGAACGTGAGAACGAGAGCCGGAAGAAGGGAAGCTTTGGGAAATAAAAGAGTGTTCAACATCATTCACACACACTGTTTGGTCACATTTATTAAAGAGCCACAAATCCCTTAGAATGAGCCTATAGAACGAACACACACACACACACACACACACACACTCTATAGCGCTGCTCTGTTTGCCCTGTAACTTCTCAGCGCTCAGAAGATAAAGAATGTTAATGACTCGGTCCATTTAAAGACTCTGGGCTTTTCTGTCTCTTTCTGGCACTGAATCCGGTTTTAAACGCTTCCAGAACTCAAACCTGTCCGTCTGTCCGTCAAACCGTCTAACGAGTTCATTTGTGTCTCTTATTTTTCATTTAGCAGAGATGTTTGTCTCGGTAAAAAAATATTGTTGCAATTAGCTATCATAACTTAAATAACTTGGATTTAACTTCAGAAATCAAATTTGAAATTGAAATTTGAAATTTGAAGTGACATGTGGCCAAGTATGGTGACCCATACTCGGAATTTGTGCTCTGCATTTAACCCATCCAAGTGCACACACACAGCAGTGAACANGCTGCTCTGTTTGCCCTGTAACTTCTCAGCGCTCAGAAGATAAAGAATGTTAATGACTCGGTCCATTTAAAGACTCTGGGCTTTTCTGTCTCTTTCTGGCACTGAATCCGGTTTTAAACGCTTCCAGAACTCAAACCTGTCCGTCTGTCCGTCAAACCGTCTAACGAGTTCATTTGTGTCTCTTATTTTTCATTTAGCAGAGATGTTTGTCTCGGTAAAAAAATATTGTTGCAATTAGCTATCATAACTTAAATAACTTGGATTTAACTTCAGAAATCAAATATACAAGTTCCCAGATAACAGGGAACGTTCTGTCAAGGTTCTCTCAAAGTTATGAGCAAACGTTCTTCTAGTAACGTTAATAGAATGTTTGTTCAATGTCATCTGGTCTTTAATAATGTTCTCAAAACATTAGCACAAAAACATTAATTATACATTGTTCACGTAACATTTTCTTTTCCAAAATGCTGGATGTTTGTCTAAAGTTTTTGAAATGTTACTATTTGTTTCAGAACGTTTAGAGAACATTCTAAAGTAACATTCACATGTTTGAAGAATGATGAAATGGAATGTTCCCTTAAAGTTTGTACAACCAAAATAAATAAATAAATAAAGGACATTTTGAATATTCAGAAATAATGTTTCATAATATTTTCAAACACTTTTTAAGTTGAAACAACAATTTTTACAGTGTATATCATAACAGTNTTAAAAAAAAAAAAATATTCTGGTTTTAGTTAACTATAATAACCCTGAGTAAAACCAACAGAACACAGATGTAAGAGAATGTGTCGTGAATATAAGTGTTATTTGAAAACAAGACAAAAAAGAAGCCTTCATTTAATTTATCAGGTGCATTTAAGAACATTAGTGCAGGAAAACAAGACAAAGATGAATTTTCTGCAGTAGTAAATCTCTCTGAGTTGAGATTTTACCGTGGTGAATCAGGGCCAAACTAAGATCACCTCAGATGAACTGCTGTAGACCTCGAGTCTCAGAAAAACACCCAAAACAATGTGCTGGAGTCGCTCTGCTGTTCCCCTCGTCCCGCTTGCTTTGGGCTTTTATTTCTGGAATGTTCACGTGTGTGTGTGTGTGTGTGTGTGTGTGTGTGCATGTGAGTGTGTTTGTAGTTGTAAATTGGTGGTTTGGACAGAATCAGTGGTGTATTCACTGCAGTAAATGATGTTCTTCCTCAGTGTTTCTGTCTTGTTTTCAAACACAAATATCCAAACATTCTTAAATCAAGATACATTTACTGGAGAAGCAAAATGGCTGCAGATATAAATATCTCAAGTCCTCTTACTTCTCTAGTAAATGTATCTTGATTGTTTAGATATTTGTACTAGAAAACAAAAAGTCAGAGGAAGTGCATTTTTTGATGATCGTATCATCCGGTGTTTAGATCACAGAATGGTGTTAATCTCAGTTTACTGAGCGCTTTTAATCTAAAACTAACTAACAGAAGCATCTGAAACTGTTATCGCTCAAATGTTAAAACTCTAAATGGAGTTGCGTCTACAAATGAGTCAGAGACGGAGCACACGAGACACTGTTGAAATATCCAGAGGAGATTCACATGAGATCTCGTCACTGTCATCTCAGAGATATTAAAGAGATCTCATGTGACTTTCTTCTTTCCTATGGGTGGACTCTCTCTCTCTCTCTCTCTCTCTGTTATCTGCCAAGCAGTCCATGTTTTTCCTCATAAATTCTGCCAACATCTTTCCTCGGCGCGCAGAATAAGCCCTCGATTCTCTCTCTCTCTCTCTCTCTCTCTCGTAAAGCACCTTTTTACTGCTGGCCTCTCCGCCACACTCCACAGAAAAACACACATTTCCAAATAATGACTCCGGCCTGCCAAGATCTCTCCAGTGAGCTGCCAGCTTTCCTTCAGAGAGAGAGAGGGAGAGAGAGAGAGAGATCATATGGAAAGATATTGTGGAGATTTCTAGGGACAAAGAAAAGCGAGAGGTTAAAGGTCGAGACTGTAGAGCCGGATAATTCAGTAAAGCTGAAGGAATGTGGAGAGATCCGTAGGAGTTCAGCTGAGGATCGATAAACTGTGTTCCAGAAACACACTGACACTATCGGATGAGAAGAAAACTTCAACTCAATAATGACTCTATTGTCTTTTACAGCAGAATTTGTATCTGTTATTTTGTGAAGCTGCTTTGAAACAATCTAAAGCGCTATTAAACCTGACTTGACCTGTAATGGAAGTAAAACTAAACATGACATGACCGTGACAGCAAGTATGACTTAAAAAGTCAAAATTATGAGATTAAAAATTAAAAATTCTGACTTAAAATGTTGGAATTATGGCATACTAAATCGAAATTGAAATTAAAAAGTCAAAATTATTCAAAATTATGACCAAAAACTTGAAATTATGACATACTAAATGACATACTAAATCAGAACTGAGATTAAAAAGACATAATTATGACAGAAAGTCAGAATTGTGACATAAAAAGTCAAAATTATGACCAAAAACTTGGAATTATGGCATACTAAATCGAAATTGAAATTAAAAAAATTATTATTATTCAAAATGATGACCAAAAACTTGGAATTATTACATACTAAATCAGAACTATGACATTAAAAATTCAAAATTATGACATAAAAAGTCAAAATTATTTGAAATTATGACCAAAAAGTTGAAATTATGACATACTAAATCAGAACTATGACATTAAAAAGACATAATTATGGCATAAAAAGTTGAAATTATGACAGAAAGTCAGAATTGTGACATAAAAAGTCACAATTATTTGAAATTATGACCAAAAAATTTAAATTATGACATACTAAATCGGAACTATGAATTAAAAAGTCATAATTATGACGTAAAAAGACAAAATCATTCAAAATTATAAGCAAAAAGTTGAAATTATGACATCCTAAATCTGAACTATGAATTAAAAAGTCAGAATTATGTAAAAAGTCAAAATTATTCAAAATTATGACCAAAAAGTTGAAATTGTTACATAGTAAATCGGAACTATGACATTAAAAAGTCAAAATTATTTGAAATTATGACCAAAAAATTGAAATTATGACATACTAAATCGGAACTATGAGATTATAAAGTCAAAATTATGACATAAAAAGTCAAAATTATGACCATCGGAATTATGACTTAAAAAGTCTAAATGATGACATACTAAATCAGAACTATGAGATTAAAGTCATAATTACGACAAAAAGTTGAAATTATGACAGTCAGAATTGTGAAAAAAAAATCTAAATTATGAGAATTTCGATTTAGTATGCTGTAATTTTGACTGCTACTATTAAAGTCATAATTATGACTTAGTGTGTCATAATCTCATCTCATGATTATGACTTTTAAAGTCAGAATTTCACATTTCATCGCATAATTATGACTTAGTATGTAATACTTTTGACTTTTTATGTCATAATTATGATTTACCAGAGCATGTTTTTCTTCTTATGTGGCGGAAATGGGCTTCCATAGAAAAACGATCATGAAAAATAACGAATATCAAAATATCAGAAATAATGTCTTCCTCTGCCGGCCGTCTGGTGAACGTGTCAATGGAGCTTGAGGAGATCTGAATCACAAATCCACTGGAAACCCAGGAATGGGAAAATCATTGAGATGGTCCAGGAAAGCTCAGTCGGAGTGTTTCAGACNAAGACATAATTATGACATAAAAAGTTTAAATTATGACAGAAAGTCAGAATTGAGACATAAAAAGTCAAAATTATTTGAAATTATGACCAAAAAAATTAAATTATGACATATTAAATAGAAACTATGAGATTAAAAAATCTAAATTATGACATAAAAAGTCAAAATTATTCAAAATTGACCAAAAAGTTGAAATTATTACATACTAAATCGGAACTAGGAATTAAAAAGTCATAATTATGACGTAAAAAGTCAAAATCATTCAAAATTATGACCAAAAAGTTGAAATTATGACATACTAAATCGGAACTATGAGATTATAAAGTCAAAATTATGACATAAAAAGTCAAAATTATGACCATCAGAATTATGAGATTAAAGTCATAATTACGACAAAAAATTGAAATTATGACAGTCAGAATTTTTTTCAGAAAAAAAAATCTAAATTATGAGAATTTCGATTTAGTATGCTGTAATTTTGACTGCTACTATTAAAGTCATAATTATGACTTAGTGTGTCATAATCTCATCTCATGATTATGACTTTTAAAGTCAGAATTTCACATTTCATCGCATAATTATGACTTAGTATGTAATACTTTTGACTTTTTATGTCATAATTATGATTTACCAGAGCATGTTTTTCTTCTTATGTGGCGGAAATGGGCTTCCATAGAAAAACGATCATGAAAAATAACGAATATCAAAATATCAGAAATAATGTCTTCCTCTGCCGGCCGTCTGGTGAACGTGTCAATGGAGCTTGAGGAGATCTGAATCACAAATCCACTGGAAACCCAGGAATGGGAAAATCATTGAGATGGTCCAGGAAAGCTCAGTCGGAGTGTTTCAGACGCTCTCCATATTTCACTATCAGGACACAATGGGCTCTTTCTACCACATTTAGGGAGTTTGTTTCTGCTTTCAGAGTGTTGGAGGAGAGTTTTGAGCTTTTTGGCAGAAAGCAGCGCAAACAGAGACAAACACGAATAAACATTTGCAGCATTAATCACATTGTGTTTGTGATAAAGATATGCAGTGAAAAAAATGGGTGCGGGATTTACTTTGAAAACAAATTCACTCCGAAACTGCTAATAAATTTCACAAATAACTGCAAAGAAATGGCAAGAAACACACCGAATTAAATTTTGAAGTATAAAGACTGAACTGGAATTTTCTTGTAAAACGTACTCCAATAATCGTTGCTATATTTACATTCATATTGTTTTTTAATTCATATTTTACAATGTATGCTGCTGTCTCAGATCTGAACAATCATTGCAAAATGGCTCTTAAAACCAGCCTAAACTGGTTCACTGCTCTCCTAATGCAGTCAGGCTGGTTTTAGAGGGGATTTGAGCCTTTTTCAAACCAGTTTAAAGGGTTTTAAGCTGGTTTTCCAAAGGGAAAGAGTCTCACAAATGAGTCTGTAATCGTGTAAAAGAGCCTGATCACGTTTAAACCCAGTGCGCAAACTTCAGCAGATTTACTACCAAAATCAGTGTAGAAAATGTGAAAAACGTCTGTAGATCGTGTCTGGGCCAAAACATCAGTCATAGTTTGACTTTCTCTCTGCGCTCGAGAGTTGTTTCCGGCTCTTGGCAGATACGGACACTATTTATTGTTAAAAGTTCTCGCCGATGTCCAGAGCAAATCCCTGCCATTACAGCAGGTCACGTGACCTCACAGGAATGAACGAGAGGCACCAGTCGGCCGAGACGGGTTAACCAAAGACCAGAGAACTGGAGTTAACCAGAACACACACACACAGTTTAACATTCTTCACAGCAGCTCCAGATCGACTAAAGTTACTTTACATGAGTGAAACCTGTCAAGAAGAGTCTTATTTTAGTCCTTCTCGGAGTCGTATTTCATCTAAAACCAAGGCCGAAATAAGGCGTTTTGTAGCACATTAAGGCTCCGTCCACATTTATCCAGATAAATTTGAAAACACATCTTTTTCTCAACATTTCATCCTTCTGTTCACACTGAGACACACTTCTATTCTGCAAAAACTGAGCTTTTTGAAGACGCTCTCCCAGTGAGGGTAAATTCGAAAACTGTGTTGTAGTTTGGACTGTGAAAACTGAGGTATTCGTTTGTGTGTTTAGTCATGTGACGCATTCTGTATCAATAGATATCTATGGTTATACCGACCTTATTGTGCACGGCAAAAAAATTTCTTGTTTTCCCCTTGAATTAAGTTAATTTTTTGGACCCCATTGGCAGATATTTGCTCTTGTTTTAAGCTCAAACTCACTTCATTTTAATCAGTTTTTTAGGAAACCAAGACTTAATATTTTCAGTAATCTTGCTTCTCCAGTAAATGTATCTTGATTTAAGAAAGTTTAGATATTTGTACTGGAAAACAAGACAAAACTAGGAAGGGGTAACATCATTTTTTGCAGTGCAGCTGCTATTCATTGTTATAAATGTTATTTTGTACAATCTTCATACTACATTCCTGCAAAGATGACAGAAAATTTACTTGCAATTGCTGTCCTGCATCAAAACATGAGGGCGATTGTGTTTTAAGGTCAAGCACCGATAGCCTAGTGGGCAGCACTGACATATAGCGCAAGTTGCACTTCAGGATTCCCGAGTTCGAGTCCCGGCTTGTGGACCTTTCCCAATCCCGCCCCCTCTCTCTCTCTCCAACTTACTGTCCTTTAAGACAGCAAAAAATTCAATTTTTTTTAACAGCAAAAAAAATTGACCGACGGACAATCACCAGATTTCAGTACATCAGACACTCCACGACACGACAAATGCCGATTAAACATGTTCAATTGGCGAAAACAAGGGCCGACCAAAAGCAGGAGAAACACGCTGATCCGACAAAACTTGAAAAAATGCCTGTTGCCGTCACAATTTTCCCTTTAGACCAGACATGGAAGAGCGATGTTGAATGCGACCTGAGCAATGGATATATATTTTCTTACCTGCATCATGAGCCGTGATGACCAGCGTGTATCTGTCCTGAGTTTCCCGGTCCAGCGTTCGGATCAGGTTCAGCTGACCGCCAGATGTGAGGCTGAACGATCCCGCTTCATTCCCGCTGGTGAGGGTGTAGCTGATCTGACCGTTAGCGCCCAGATCATCGTCACGGGCAACGACCTGCCAGACACAAGAGTTTTTAAAACCTGAGCAAATACATAAAATCTCAAAACAAATCATTCAATGAGATTAAAATACTGTTTATTATACGTTTTATTTAATGTATAAATGCAAATTTGAATTTACCTGCATTCAATTACACAATTACACAAAAGCTTTCCTGTAGCTCAGTGGTTAGAGCATGGCACTAGCAATGCCAAGGTCATGGGTTCGATCCCAGGGATTGCACATACTCTGATACAAATGTATAGTATAATGCAATGTAAGTCGTAAAGCGTCTGCCAAATGCATAAATGTAAATGTAAATGTAAATTGAATAGATGGAGTACAAAAACATGATTGCAAATATTGCATAAATCCAGAATGATCCATTAAAAATCACCAGTTACAGTTAAGCATGACAAACTAACTCTGAATGTGGATCCAAAAGTCATATAAAAGTTATTACATTTTGATGAAAGATTAAATTTTATTCTTTAGCAATTTCTTTGTGTTTTAAAGAAGCATTCTGACCACTGGTTGATTTACGTTCTCATTCTGTCTTCTGAGGTTCTGTCTCCGTCTCTGAGTTTAGTGTTGGTTTGCGTGAGCGGCTGAACCGCTGGCACACCTGACTCCAGCTCATTTCCCGTCTCAGGTGAGGTTTGTTTGGATTTGGACATTCGAGACCACCCTCATTATGTCATTTAGCCGTGGCATATAACTTTCTGCAGTTACACTCTGTCACCCTACAGTGGGAGCCGGAGCCGAATCCACGCCCTGCATTTATCATTCCAGCGACGTCAAACACTTCGAGTCACATTTCCAAATAAGAGTGCGCTTTGTGCTGGAAATCTGCTCTTGCATTTCTGCATGTTAAACCAAATTCATAAATGATGGAGAACCAAACCCTCCTGCTCTAATGAGATGAACTAATGCTGCCTTTACGTGCAGTTCCCACTTTTGAAATCGTAATCACGAGTTCATCACTTTCAAGTCAATATGAGGTTTATTCTTGCCTATTTCATGGGGAAATATTATTAAAGCATGAATGTATTAAAGATATTGTCCCATTCGTTGGCAAAGATATAATAAATCCTGCTTTTGCTGTGTAAAATACATGCAATGTGCATCAAATGTTTATTTACATACGTAAATATACACGGTGGCGTAACTTTGTTTTGAAAAGTGGGTGGGAAAGGAATGTGTGTTGTGGGGTAGGGGTGTATTGTAATTGTATTATTACAATAATAAATGCATAAAATTAATTGACATAAACCTCATGTTTAATATGATAGTTTCATCCTTACATATACTATAATAAAATATATTGTTAGTCTCGAGAGTATTTACATTAGTCAATAAATATGTAGATCCGTGTTGTGGTGAAGAGCCGTGAGTTTGTGTGCGTTTCTGCCGATAGTTTTCTGAACCTTTATTTTGGCGTGTTGTTGTGAAGAGCTGTGAGTTTGTGTGCGTTTCTGCCTATAGTTTTCTGAACTTTTATTTTGGCGTGTTGTAGTGAAGAGCCGTGAGTTTGTGTGTGTTTCTGCTGATAGTTTTCTGAACCTTTATTTTGGCGTGTTGTTGTGAAGAGCTGTGAGTTTGTGTGTGTTTCTGCCGATAGTTTTCTGAACTTTTATTTTGGCGTGTTGTGGTGAAGAGCTGTGAGTTTGTGTGCGTTTCTGCCGATAGTTTTTGAATTTATTTTGGTGTGTTGTAGTGAAGAGCCGTGAGTTTGTGTGCGTTTCTGCCGATAGTTTTCTGAACTTTTATTTTGGCGTGTTGTGGTGAAGAGCCGTGAGTTTGTGTGTGTTTCTGCCGATAGTTTTTGAACTTTTATTTTGGTGTGTTGTGGTGAAGAGCCGTGAGTTTGTGTGTGTTTCTGCCGATAGTTTTCTGAACTTTTATTTTGGCGTGTTGTGGTGAAGAGCCGTGAGTTTGTGTGTGTTTCTGCCGATAGTTTTCTGAACTTTTATTTTGGCGTGTTGTAGTGAAGAGCCGTGAGTTTGTGTGTGTTTCTGCCGATAGTTTTCTGAACTTTTATTTTGGCGTGTTGTAGTGAAGAGCCGTGAGTTTGTGTGTGTTTCTGCCGATAGTTTTCTGAACTTTTATTTTGGCGTGTTGTAGTGAAGAGCCGTGAGTTTGTGTGTGTTTCTGCCGATAGTTTTCTGAACTTTTATTTTGGCGTGTTGTAGTGAAGAGCCGTGAGTTTGTGTGTGTTTCTGCCGATAGTTTTCTGAACTTTTATTTTGGCGTGTTGTAGTGAAGAGCCGTGAGTTTGTGTGTGTTTCTGCCGATAGTTTTCTGAACTTTTATTTTGGCGTGTTGTAGTGAAGAGCCGTGAGTTTGTGTGTGTTTCTGCCGATAGTTTTCTGAACTTTTATTTTGGCGTGTTGTAGTGAAGAGCCGTGAGTTTGTGTGTGTTTCTGCCGATAGTTTTCTGAACTTTTATTTTGGCGTGTTGTAGTGAAGAGCCGTGAGTTTGTGTGTGTTTCTGCCGATAGTTTTCTGAACTTTTATTTTGGCGTGTTGTAGTGAAGAGCCGTGAGTTTGTGTGTGTTTCTGCCGATAGTTTTCTGAACTTTTATTTTGGCGTGTTGTAGTGAAGAGCCGTGAGTTTGTGTGTGTTTCTGCCGATAGTTTTCTGAACTTTTATTTTGGCGTGTTGCAGTGAAGATCTTTGAATATGCCCTGCTCAAAGGCTGCATAAATGCCGTGTACTTGCCTGTAAGATGTTCTTGGGCAGGTTTCCTAAGTTCTCCTGTACGCTGACGGTGTACGGCGAGAGCTCGAACACAGGCGAGCAGTCATTCACATCCAAAAGCACGATGTTAACGGTGGCGCGATCCACACGCGGGCTGCTGCCGCGATCCGCAGCCTGAACGGCCAGAGAATACGAAGATCGCGTCTCCCGATCCAGGAGCTTCGCCACCGAAATAACTCCCGTCACCGAGTCGATCCGGAAATCTGAGTTCAAGTTCCCGCCGACGATGGAGAACCGAATCTGTCCGTTGGTTCCCTCGTCCGCGTCGCTGGCGAATACCTGCAGGACGTCGGTTCCGGTGAGCGTGTTCTCCTCGATCTCGATGTCGTAGATGTTCTGGGAGAAGCTGGGCGTGTTGTCGTTCACGTCCAGCACCATCATAGTGACCTCCATGGTGGACGAAAGAGGCGGTTCACCTTTATCGGTGGCCACGATTGTCAGAGAGTAATTGGCCATCTCCTCGCGGTCCAGTTCGCCCACCAGAATCAGGCCGCCGTCGATGTTCCCGATGCTGAACTTGTTTCCGAACGGCCCTTTGAGGGAATATTCCACATAGCTGTTCGGCCCGCTGTCGGCGTCGGTGGCCAGCGCCGTGAACACCACCGTATCCACAGGCGTGTTCTCCTGAATGTACGCCATCGTCTGCGACGTGAAGGTGGGCGGGCAGTCGTTGACGTCCAGCAGGATGATTGACACCTGGGCGGTGCTGGTGAAGCGGGTCATGGGAGGCGGAGCCAAGTCGTTAACGGTGATGACCAGGTTGTAGAAAGACTGCGTCTCGCGGTCCAAGGCTTTCTTGGTCTGTAAGACGCCCGTGTTGGTGATGGTGAACTGGGACTGCGGGTCACCTGACGCTATAGTGTAATGCAGCTCCGCATTCAGCCCTGAAAAACACCACAAACGACATGAAATTAATAATGGCTTACACCAAACTAGGGTTTGTGAGGTTAATGAAAAGTAAAAACTTTTTTATAAAAAAAAGATTAAAGATTTTATTTGTTAACCTGCCTGTCATGTGACCATCAGGGCTGTAA
>RJVU01052173.1:2269491-2283534 GCA_003731715.1 Anabarilius grahami
CGCTTTATAATATTAATATTGAACCACTGTACTCACATGAACTGATCTAAATATGTTTTTAGTACATTAATGGATCTTGAGAGAGGAAATGTCATTGCTGGCTATGCAGGCCTCACTGAGCCATCAGATTTCAACTAAAATATCTTAATTTGTGTTCCGAAGATGAACGAAGGTCTTACGGGTGTGGAACGACATGAGGGTGAGTAATAAATGACAGAATTTTCATTTTTGGGTGAACTAACCCTTTAAGTAAATGGCTCTCTTTATGAATGAGTCATTGAATCATTGGTTCACCCAATTGATTCGCTCAAAACGCTGATTCATTCAGTAACGAAGCACCGCTGTGTGTTGCTCGGAGACACACAACAGTTCTGCTCTGGCTTTATTGGGAATATTTTCATTGGCAAAACTGAACAGAAGCAGTCAATATTGTGTCTAAAATATAACGCAGTATTAACTTCTTATTTACTGAACTTTTATAAATCAATATCACATTTGCACTCGTGCTATTTGGGGCAACAACAGCACTCGTGTGATATTGCTTAACTATATCAGGATATAAATATGAGACAAAAACTCATACTGGGCATTTTTGCCCTTATATCTTGAATTTTAGGGTCATATAACTCTTTCTATAGGCTTCATCACGCATTGAGTTATATATATACTGTATATAGTAAAAGTAATAACAGTATATATAGTAGATGTGTGTATGCATCACGTCACACATTCAGAGCTGAACTTCAGATTGCAGTGGCACCAATTAGTGAGAGTGCAAAGTATTTCATTTCCACACTGGCGTTGAGTTTCCTGGAGGTCAGATCTGCAGTCTGCAGCTGACAGCGGAGAAACACAAACCCAACACACAGAGAGAGAGAGAGACGGGACGAGAGACAGACAGCTCCAGCAGTGGTGCTCCGCGGGCCTTTGAACTGCGTGGATATACGGTTCCTCTGTTAAGCCAGCTAATAGATCCCCTGATACCTGCGGTGAACACAGCCGCTAAACATCTGATACTGAGCACCGATCCAACGTGGCACATGAATAACGCTGGTGACAGATTGTGACGTCCTCATTCCAGCAGAAGACAATATGAGTTCAGACAGACATGTTAAAGAAGAGACGCTACACCACATCAAAGAAGATCATCGCGGCTCAGATGATCGCTAAAATTCACCACTGAAAACGTTTTACTGTAATGCGCAAGTCACTTTACTTCCATTTCACACGGTGGACATTCATCAGCCAACTTTTAAACACTAGTAAACGTGTAATTCTTCTCATTCACTATTCATATACACTCATCTATTAAAAAGCAAACAGGTTTTGTAAGATTCAGATGCCCTGAATACTGTAATGTTCTCTTAACAACTCTCTCTCTCTGTCTCATAAGTCTGCTGGAAAGAAGAAAGCAGAGAGGAAGAGTGAATATGATTCCTCAGCTCCTGCTACCATTGATCAGTGCAGCAGATCTCTGGATTTCCCATCAGCCACCTGGGCCGCCCCCTCTTCATGCCGGCGGCCAGTTAACGCTGTGACGGGCTTCGAGCGCTCGAGGAAGAGGGAGCGACAAGCAGACCAACGGGACGGAAAGGACATACGGAAACTCGCTCAAAAGATGGAAAGGGAATGTTCTGAGACGCTCATTTGCTCTGAATATTATCGTTCACTTAAACTAATGCCATTAAAAACAGTTTCGTTACTTGAAATACAATAAACATGGAAACACTTTACAATAAGATCTCATTTGTTTACATAAACTAACAATGATCAATATATATTTACAGCATTTATTAACCTTTATTAATGTTAGTTAATAAAAGTGTTCATGTTAGTTCACACTGCATTAACTAATGCCAGCAGATATCAATTTGGATCTTAAAATGTATTAGTAAATGTTTCAATTAACATTAACTAAGATTAATAAATGCTGTAGAAGTATTTGTCATTGTTAGTTCATGTTAACAAATGTAATTAACTAATGTTGACAACTGAAACCTTATTGTAAAGTGTTACCATAAACATTTATGTTTAAATTCTTTGTTTCTTCGATACAGGAGCAAAACCTACGACATGCTCCAATACTACCAGAACCAGATCCCATACTGAGCCCGGACTCGCACATCCACCTTCGATCCGCCTTCTCTTCACCGGCCTCAGATTGAGATCAGTAGTCACTATTAGTCTATTAAAATCCTTTATGACGAGCACTTTATAGATTTGAATAATTCACCCACTCTGATTGGCCCAGATCGCAGCGTCCAGGTGTGTCCCTTCCTGTCCGGCTGCCTCAGGGCCTCTCTAGTGAACCGCTGTACTCCTAAAGCTGCATGTATGTCCTCTTATCTCCCTTTAAGGCATCTGCCATGACGGTTTGTGCGCGAGTTCTGACATTCCATGCGTAGAAATACATCCTTTAACTCTACTTGAATCTTTACTGGGTTCAGTTGCGTCACCCAGGAAGCCATTTTCTAAGACTGTGGCACAGATTGCACTGTAGATTGTGTGCCGTCAGCAAATGACCCGTGTTATGCAATACNACTGCTGTGTGTGTGCACTTGGATGGGTTAAATGCAGAGCACAAATTCCGAGTATGGGTCACCATACTTGGCCACATGTCACATGTCACTTCACTATAATAGTATATTAATGATAGTAAATAATGCTGGACTGAGACAGAAGAGAGCGTATGCACGAACATTCAGACATGATGATGTGAACTTTATGATCACGTTCTTCATTAATACACTGTTTTCCGGATGTTTTAACAGCTGTTTATGAATGTTTAAATGTAATATTGTTTATCTATGGCAACCACAGAACACTCTGCATAGCAACCAGACTGACTAATGTATGCGTGACAGAAACTGATCCAGGTTCAGGCTCGTTATGGAATCGAGCGTCTTCATCACACGTACGGCTTCATCTGCGCCAGATCCGGCGCTCCAGCCCAGCTTGAGCTTTGGGCACACAGAGCCGGACAGGAATAACCCTGGACGGGATTCAGACATGCTGTTAGTGGCCGACTCTAAACGAATGACTTTTGGAGCCCAAAAATCCCATAATTCCTGACCATTGTGCCAAGGTTGTCATTTGAAAAAAATGCTGGAAACGACCAAGAGGAGAGAAAAAAATCACAGATGAGATCTCAGCTCTTTCTCCTACACCAGAAGGAAAATGCGTTATATTGCAATAATTAAATAAGTTCAAACATTAATGTAATGTAAACTGACAAATTAATGAAAGTGTGTATGAAAAAGTGTATATTTTATGTAGGTTTGTAACTAATTTGCATAATGCCAGCCTCTGGTCTTCATTGGCTGAACAGCATTTCTTTGCCCCGCCCTCAAACACTGTAGTTGTATCTGGGAGTTGTAAATTCAGATATGCTAATGAGCGTTTGGTTTCTGACCAATCACAACAGACTGGGCCATTTGACCAATCAGAGCAGAGCAGCTCTCAGAAAGGCGGGGTTTAGAGAGACCGAATCTTCAAACGAACCGTTTCAGACACTGAGAGAAAAGAGCTGATGCTACAATAGATATATTATGAGAAAACTAAAGTGTTTTTGACTTTGGATGCATGTAAACCTGTACTTTAGTCTCATTGACATACTATTATAAATGAAAATGAGAAATTTTGCTTTGACAACTAGTTATTTATTTGTAGACGTGTGTTTCAGTGTCGTCGAGCTCACGGGAGCGTCAGATTTCTCTCACTGTTCGGTTTAATGTCGTCTTCCTGTCAAAGACGGAGCGGTTTAATAGTTCAGACTGAATCCAGTGATGTAAGGTGAACTCGATCTCTCTCTCTCTCAGGGATCGGCCGCGCGGCTGCCAACAAACCGTCATCTCGAGACGAACACGCGCGTTTGCCAGGTAAGACATACACTGGAAATGAGCTCTAAAGTCTGAATACCGTCTCAGAACATCAGTTCATTAGACTGTGTCGCCCTCTTTTCTGCTTGATTAAAATTAATCTAGCGCTGCGGAAACGTGATAAACGTTCAGAGGCGGGGCCAAACTGACTCCTCCCACACGTCTGCTAGCGACATTATCCACATCAATCACCATCTGACGTGCTTCATGTGCCGTTCGTTTGCATTCATCTAATGACTGATGTCTGACGTTTTCCTCACTGTGAATGTAGTAAAAATGATTGTCCTGCCAGAGAGTCTGTTCCTGACGGGATCTTTACCTCGTCTGCGTCCGTGGCTGTTAGCTGCATTATCCTGAAGCCGTCGCTGATGTTCTCCTGGATCGTGACGTCCAGCGTGTCGGTGGGAAAGACGGGCGGGTTGTCGTTCACGTCCTGTAGGGTGATTTCAACCTGAGAGAGAGAAATCAAAACATCATTCAGTGCCAGATATTTACTTAGAGACTCTAAGTAAAACAGGTTGTGAGTTACCATGATTTACATGTCTAAAACTGCCTTAACAGTGACAACAGCGGGATACAATACATGCTGGTAGTCAAAAGTTTGGGATAATAATTTCTTTTTTAATGTTTTTGTCTCTTCTGCTCACAAAGGCTGAGCTTTTTTGATCAAAAATACAGTAAAAATAGTAAAATATTATTACAGTTTAAATCAGCTGTTTTCTATGTGAATATATAGTAAAGTGTAATTTATTCCTGTGATCAAAGCTGAATTTTCAGCATCATTACTCCAGTCTTCAGTGTCTCTAATATGATGATTTGCTCAAAATATTTATTTCTTGCATGTAATATGCTTTCTAAATAACAACCCTTATGCCTTTTGCAAATATTACAAGTTTCAGGCTAGAAAACGACAATCAATTATAAACTCTGAATGTTTATAAAAGAACCAAATTCAAACTGACTGTTGCAACTTTGTGTAAAAACAACACTGGAATAATTAACACTATTCGAATATTTAATAATATTTTTTTATTTGTTTTTATTTTTATATTTTCAATTTAAGTTTTAGTAATTTTGTTGTGTGATTTTGTCATTTTTATTAGTTTTATCCCCTCAAATTGGTAATATAGTTTTTATTTATTTTATTTTAGTTTATTGTAGTTTAGTTACAGTTATTTTAAAACTAAAAAAAATCCTATGAAACCCGATTTGAAATTGGACATTGCATTATTTTTTTTATTTTACATATTTTTTATTTTTTAATTTTTTTTAATTTAATTTAAATTTTAATCATTTTGTTGTGTGATTTTGTCATTTTTATTCGTTTTTATACCCTCAAATTGGTTAAATAGTTGTATTTATTTATTTGTTTGTTTATTTATTTATTTTCATTTTAGTTACAGTTATTTTAAAACTATTTAAGAAATGTTTGATTTTAGACATTTTGGCAACTACTGATTAATTTTGTCTCTTTTTTTAGTTTTTATCCCCTCAAATTGCTTATGTAGATTTTTATTTATTTATTTGTTTATGTATTTTATGTATTTATTATTATTATTATTATTTAGTTACAGTTATTTAAAACTATGTTAGAAATGTTAGATTTTAGACGTTTTGGCAACTAATTTTGTCTTTTTATTTTATTTTGTGATTTTGTCATTTTTATTAGTTTTTATCACCTCAAATTGCTTATATTTATTTTTTTATATTTTTATTTTCATTTTAGTTACTGTCATTTTAAAACAATTTTAGAAATGTTGAATTTTAGACATTTTGGCAACTACAGATTAATCATCAGAAATTAGGAAAGTGTAAAAACATATGTTTTGTATAAAATACAAAATTTGTTGTACAGTAAGTTTAAACTTTTTATTAACTTTTTTGAAATTTCATTTTTTGAACTTGCTTTCCAAAACGTTTTCATGAATTACATTAATCAACCCTGACCTCAAAAGCTCAAGACAGTTAAGCAAATTTGCTCTTTCCTTGCATGGCGCTCGCAACGCCGAGGTCTTGGGTTCGAATCCCAGTGAATGCAAGAACTGATAAAAAACGCTTTGGAGAAAATCATCTGTCAAATGTAAATGGTATTTTATTATAGCAGTGCACTTTGTTTTTCAAAATGTTTCAAGTGAATACACAACACAGGAATGCAACATTAATATAGAAATCAGCTGAATTCAACGAGCTGTTTTACGACGCCAGATTCCATTGGTCTCATGATACTCAATAACTCACACGTCTTCATTACATTCAATCCTGCTGCAGATCAAACACATGAAATCACAGGAGCAGAACAGAGCCCAAAACTCACACCTCCTCTCGTCCTCCAGCACTGTAATATCTGCTGAGCCACGAGCTTATGAAAACACCAGAGCACATCTGGATCCACAGCTCCAGTGTTCACTGCTTTCCAAATTAATCCGTCAAATAATGAGCGTGAGGTGAAGCGCCGCAGAGTTCATCGACACAAACACACGATCTGAGGATCCTGATGTACAACCGCTTGTAAATATTCGAGGAAAGTGTAAATAAGCTGCTCCATCTGAACTGAAACACACGCTTTCTTAGCATTTGTGTGTTTGTTTCTTGTCTAAATATGAACGTAACACGTGTTCCAGCATCTGCATGTCTTGAGCCTGAACTATGATCTCAAAAATCACTAATGAGATCCTCATAATATCTCAATACAGTGGAGTTTGAAATATTAATTCATGTTAATGAAAATTTTAATGTTGATCTTCATAAAATACATTTTATTATATATATATATACAGTCACGTGAGGCTGCAGTAAAGCTATGTGGGCGCTCAGTTTTTACTGTCATTTGGACAAAATCTCATGTTATTAAAGATGAAGTGCTTCACACAGGCTGTTCGCACAGACTCGACGACAAATTCTAGACTAAAACAGACTTCTCTGCTCCTCAAATACATAAACATTAGCCTTTATATATATGTTTCTTGAGTAAAGAAAAGGCTGCACTTATTCAACAACGGTTCTTTATTTACCATTGCATTGCAAACAAGCAGAGACGTTACAAACTGTGTGCAGCACTTCATTCATGATAGAGGTGGGCGGAGTTATGAGGTTTGACTGACAGTTTGAGGAGCCAATGGAGTTGCGAGGTTTAGTCACAAGCTCTTTTCAATACATTTCATTGGTAAATATTTGCAAAACCAATAGTAATGATTTATGAAAAAATGAAAAAAGACAAAATTTGTAAATACAAAGTTTCCACCTGACAGCAATGAACCTTTTGTTCTAAGAGTTCTCAACATAGTAGGAGTTGCTCCGACTAGTCAACTAGTCAACTTTAATGCTCCGCCATGACGCTTTAAGCATGACGTCGACTAGTCACTGGTCATTACCTATAGAGGGCGCAACAGGATAAGAAATCTTTGAAGTCCACCTTTACGCTCCAGTTAAAGGGTTAGTTCACCCAAAAATGAAAATTCTGTCATTTATTACTCACCCTCATGCCGTTCCACACCCATAAGACCTTCGTTAAACTTCGAAGCGCAAATTAAGATATTTTGTTGAAATCTGATGGCTCAGTGAGGCCTGCATACGCTCCGAAGCTTCATGAAGCAGTGTTTTGAAATCGGCCATCACTATATAAGTCGTTGTTTTGTTTTTTTGGCGCACCGAAAATATTATCGTCGCTTTATAATATTAATATTGAACCACTGTACTCACATGAACTGATTTAAATATGTTTTAAGTACATTAATGGATCTTGAGAGAGGAAATGTCACGGAGCCATCGGATTTCATCAAAAATATCTTAATTTGTGTTCTGAAGATTAACGAAGGTCTTACGGGTGTGGAACGACATGAGGGTGAGTAATAAATGACAGAATTTTTAATTTTTGGATGAACTAACCCTTTCATGACAAATAAATGCATACTCCAAGAGCACTTCAAAAGATATGTTTGATTATAGCATCTGGATTCTCAGAATTGATCAGATGAATGCACATTTTAAACAGCTTATTGTACAGGTAAGTTAATCGCCATTCTTAACTGCACGGCTACATAACACACACACACAGACAGTGCGCAGATAGATCATGCATATACAGAATTATTAGTGTCAACACTGTTCTGTCATTTATCAATAAAATAGCTTAGAAACTAAAGTTCTAGCATATATTTCTTAGTAACTAAAACACACAGCTTCACTATCAGCAGAGAGACGCTGTCAGGTAGAATTAATTCACACGCTATAGGAATATCGGTTAGTGGAATAGGGAATCACGCAAGGTTTCAAGATGTGTTTTTTAAAAGTTGAACTGATTTGAAATTGAGTGCCGCATTTTTAGTCATGCGCAAGACGCTGCAAAAGATGCAATACGCGAGCGCAATGGTGATGTACACGTCTGTCTAGCACGTATTTACATAGAAAAACAATGGAAAAGGAGCGCATTGGAATGGAAAAACACACTCTGTGTGAACGGCCCCTTATATTCATTACATTTACATTTATGCATTTGGCTGACGCTTTTATCCAAAGCGACTTACATTGCATTATACTATACATTTGTATCCGAGTATGTGCAATCCCTGGGATCGAACCCATGACCTTGGCATTGCTAATGCCACGCTCTAACCACTGAGCTACAGGAACTCATTCAATAGAGTTTCATAACTTAGACTTCTCTAGAGTTCTCAAACTGTAGCTCTATAAGTTTAGAAACTGAAAGATCTCAGCTGTGAGTAGAATGAGAGAAAATACACACACACACACACAAAGGAAACACACACACAAAAGAGCAGAGTGTGAATCATTGTTCTGGACTCTCTGGGTTCCCACATGTCTTTTGTCTTAAGAACAGAAGATGGAAATGCTTCATGAACCAAATGAATGCCTTTACTGAATCCTGAAAAAAATCATATGACACTGAAGTCAGGAAGCGTTCGAAGCGTCTGACACTGCAAAAAAATACATTCTTCCTCAGTGTTTCTGTCTTGTTTTCCAGCACAAATATCTAAAAAAATCTTAAGATACATTTACTGGAGAAGCAAAATGACTGAAGAAAATATGAAAAATGAAGTGAAGTGAGTCGATTCTCAGAACTCAACACTTAATATCTTCAGTCATTTTATCTTTTAGATATTTGTGCTGAAAAACAAGACAGAAATACATGCAAAACCACAGAAATCAGCAGTATAGATTGCATTTCCCCTCATTAGTCAGAGTGTTCCTCGTTAGCGCGCTCCCTCTGCGAACATACATGAATCTAGTTCAATTATCTGTGTCGCTCTGAGGCCGGAGAGACCCTCGATCGGAGGTGGAGAGCTGATTGTTTTCACACCAGCGTGATCCGAGCGCTTCGGCCGCCAAGAATAACGCAACAGAAGAAGAGCTATCTGTCGCCGCGGCGTCTTCCTCCGCTCCGACCGCGCGGCCGGGACGAGCTAAAGTCAACGCCACATGAATATTTATGCTCGCTCTGAAGTGTAAATAATCCAGACGCATCGTCAAGAGGCACGAGAAATAATTGCACCCGCTGATCTGAGTTTATTTCACCCACAATCCCCTGGGAGAATCATATCAAAGCGCAGGCCGCGAAAAACACAGGGAAAACCGGGAAAAGTGTGTGTGTCTACAGAGAATACACACAGGTGAAACACACACTGGTTTACACACACGTCAGATTGAGTTTCAGAGTGTCAGTTTCAGTCAGTTTGACTCTATTATTAAACTCTGCGTCTCTAGCGTGTGTCGTAGTATTTGGCTGAAGTTACAGATGCAGAGGTGAGTTTGAGTTCAACTCACTTCAACAGTTTAGTAAAGTTGACTATATTGACCAAACCAGCTTTAATTGATCCTTCAGCTTAACATTAATTCTCTTTCTTTCTGGCAACATCCAAATCTGTAATCTGTGCTTATTATAAAACTGACTAATTTTGTAATAACATTCACTATGATTTCATATATATATATATACAGTACCGGTCAAATGTTTGGACACATTTTACTGTTTTTAATGTTTTTGAAAGAGTCTCTTCTGCTCATCAAGGCTGCATTTATTTAATCAAAAATGCAGAAAAAACTGTAATATTGTGAAATATTTTTATAATTTAAAATAACCGTTTTCTGTGTGAATTTATATCTGTGATTTTCAGCATCATTACTCCAGTCTTCAGTGTCACATGATCCTTCAGAAATCATTCTGATATGATGATTTATTATCAATGTTTACAATCTGTGATACTGTGATTCACTGATGAATAAAAAGTTAAAAGGAACAGCATAGAAATATTTTGTAACAATACACACTAGTGTTCAAAAGTTTGTGGTCAGTATTTTTTTTCTTTTTTTTTTGAAAGAAAATAATAAATTTATTCAGCAAGGATGTGTTAAATTGATCAAATGTGACAGTAAACACTTATATTGTTAAAAAAAATCTATTTTTAACTTTTTACTCATAAATGAATAATAAATCATCATATTAGAATGATTTCTGAAGGATCATGTGACACTGAAGACTGGAGTAATGATGCTGAAAATTCAGCTTTGATCACAGAAATAAATTATATTTTAAAGTATATTAAAATAGAAAACCATTATTTTAAATTGTAATAATATTTCACAATTTTACAGTTTTTTCTGTATTTTTGATCTGATAAATGTAGCCTGAATGAGCATGAGAGACCTCTCTCAAAAACATAAAAAATAAAAACCAGAAAAAATTTTCACCAGTACTGTATATATTTGACTATAATATCATCACTGAACAAGCTCTGAGCTTATAGTCGCTCTTATTATAAATGTTTATGTCATTAATTTAAAATCTATTTCTCTACAGAGTAAAGGAGTGAGATTTTTGACTACTGGAACAGACTGTCGTGCTTCACTATCACTGTTCAGAAACAACATTAGAGAGCTAATGCACACGGGAATATTTCAAACAAACGTTTTTACATCTTTCTGTGTCATATAGTGCCCTTCATAAGTTATTTTTCATGATTCATGCCAAGGGCAAATCAAACACACAAACATGCAGAGTCACTAATGAAAATGGAGTTTCATATTCAGTTTGATTTTGTCGGCATCCTAAAAACAAGCCTGTATCACATGACACAGAAAAATCAGGTTTGAATAAAGTGAATCAAATCAAAGTGTTTCCGCTGAACTGGATGAGTTCATTCACTGTATTAATGAGCGAAACAGAGCCGTTCAGAGGCCGTTCCAGAGAGCAGAGCTCTAATTTGAGATGATGTCACTGTTAATGATGTCACAACATGAGGTCGAGGGTCACGCGTTTGATGTTTCCTGGCCGCGTTCGGCACGAGTGTGAATGAAGAACGCCGTGATAAAACGCACACGATCTCACACCTCATCGCGTAAATGAAATGACTTCACTCGCTGGACACATCGCAGATCAACATTGAAACCTCTGGAACGAGACACAAAACACAAGACAGAGTTTGGCAGACGCTCTGTATCAAACGTTTGTGTGTGTGTGTGTGTGTGTACAAATCAAAGAATCCAGATGCATATAAATATCATGCATATAACCATGCAATGCATATAATCACATATATCATGCATATAAATATCAATGTCTTACAATATTATGTCTTAGTAAGATGATTTTTAAATGCTTAATTTTATGATCAAAGCTCTGTAGTTTTAAAACATATCATGCAATGCAATTCAATGATTGAGAGATGAAGAAATAAATCTGATGATTATGATTTTTATAATAAATAATGTCTGGATAATCAAGTAAAGCTGCTTCAGTCCAGTTGAAATATTACTGACAATATCAAAGTTATTCTTACGTTTACTTGATAAAAATCAGTGCAGATTTACAGCAGAAAGACATGTGAAGCTCGAGCTGAAGGACGTTATACTAAAAGACTTTTACTGCATAAAACAGTCTAAACTCTCAGAAGGCGAGCAGTAGATTGTGTTTATCAGATCATTTAGAGGCCTTTTTGCGTATCAAGTACGATACAGCAGTCTTTACAGGGTTAATGAACTCAGCGGTTGGTGTTTGAGCACAGTAGTTTTCTAAACGCCCCCTCAGTGTCTCAATAAAACAAACACACACGTTTGACCATCTAATCAATTCCTGATGGAGAAAATCGAGGCCCATCCTACAATTTTCTCTTTGAATATCCAGTTTCACTCAGTTATACGTCACATTGTGGCAGTAAATGAGTTTTGAACAGCGTTTAAAGGGGTTAAAGCTCGACTCAAATCACCAAATTCCACTTGGTTTCTCGTCTGCGTGTCGCTGAAGCTGCTCCGGGTTCAGTCCGAGATGTGGAAAATGAAAAGAGAGAAATGTTGATGCGTTTAACATGAGCGACTCGCAAACGTCCCTCTGCCAAACAGACAGTTTCCCCCTCGCTGAGACATTCATGGAGGAGAGAGAGAGACGGAGAGAGAGAGAGACAGGACGGATGGGTGAGACGGAGAGCAGCAAAAGAGACTTCAGTAACTTTAGACAATGAGGCTCGTCTGTTTCTCGTCAGAATAGAGTCGTTAATCTTCATTAAGACGAGTGTTTCATGGCCTTCAGTTTAGCAAAGAAAACACTCGATAATTCAATAACTATATTCCTCCCTCATCTGATTACATCCACAAACTCACTCCGTCTCACTCTCAGCTGCTGGTCAACAGGAAACACTCGCCTCCTTCTGAAAACACACACACACACACACACTCACACACATACGCACACTCACGCACACTCACACACACACTCACACACCCGAGTGTAACGGATTATCAGAATAATAACAAATGAAGGGCGGGGCTTGGTTCTGTGCTTCAGTTGTTGATTGGATGTTGGGATGTGGGCGTGGCTCTCAGAAGTGTATGCAGATGAGCGTGAGCCTTCAGGGGCGGAGTTTAACAGCACTAAATGATTCTACCATCTATTTCATGTCGACTTTAAAGATTTTTTTAGACAGTCTGAGTATTTAATTTGAATAAAATAATAAAATATACGAATAAAAATCTATTTCTCCAATTTGAAATGTGCTATATAAATAAATTAGTGTAAATTAGTGTACAAAACGACAAGCATCTATTTAAAAAGAGATTTATCAGTCCTGAATGTACTGAATCCACTATAAGACAGTGCTTGTTTCTGAATAAACTCGTCTCTATCTCTCTAAAATGTACCCAAATACAGACACAATGAAATGACAGAATGAGCGAATCTATTCACATCCTTCTGTCTGTGACCGGGTCAGCCGTCAGAACGAGAGGTTTTGTTCTCTTTGACTCTTTGTGTCTTCAGATCATCATCGTTTCTCACGTCTGCTTCAGTGAGGAAGAACAATCTGTGCGACTCTCTTTCAGAACGCCAGCCATAAAACCTGGACCGTCTCGCTCTCTCTGCTCTGGATGTGGGGTCAGCGAGGGGGTCAGAAGCCGCTGATTTGTCCTGTCCAGAGGTGACGGTCTGGAAGCACTCGTGACCCCGGGGTCGTGACCCGACCTCAGTGCAGCGCTGCCGCTCTCGACTCAAGTTTGACGTCTTACTTTGAGTTCCTCTGAATCAGACGGCAGATCAGTGTCTCGTGTCTATTTCAGATCAACTGAGGGAAATTTTGCATGATGATTTTAACGCAGTCCTATTTGTGCTGTTATGCTTTTTCAAAATATTAATTTAAATAATTTTTTTGTATAAATATATTTTTTATAGAAATTTTATTTATACATAGCTGTACATAAATGCATTTTGATAATTTTTTATATTTACTTTCCCTAAAATTTTAAGTCTGATTCCTGAATTAGTCATAAGCAGTTTTTTTTAATAATTGTATCTTTATTTATAGAAATGTACAAATGTATACATACCTGTACATAAATACATATATATATACTACATTTACATTTATGCATTTGGCAGACGCTTTTATCCAAAGCGACTTACATTGCATTATCCTATACATTTGTATCTGAGTATGTGCAATCCCTGGGATCGAACCCATGACCTTGGCATTGCTGGTGCCATGCTCTAACCACTGAGCTGCAGGAAAGCATATAAATGTATAGTATAATGCATATAAATGTATACATATTTGTACATAAATGCATTTTAATTAAATAAATTTAAGTCTGAATTATGAATTATAAATGGGCTTTTTTTCTTTTCTTTTTTTTTTTTTTTACAAAATTTACACATTTATACATA
>RJVU01052173.1:2290742-2301232 GCA_003731715.1 Anabarilius grahami
CGGTCCACATAATCTGTGAATGGACTCGGCAACTAATATTAACATTATAAATTACTATTAAATCCCTTGTTTGAGGTGTACCATAAAACCTACATGATTGGAAACGTAAGTAACTGTCCGTAATTTATTTATTTGCCAAACAACGGTAATTTTCCTTAAATTAGCCTTCGCGCTTTTGTTATGGAAGGTCATCATCGTCCCGCGTTCTCATTGGTTTGCTGGCCTATGGCGGATTTCATGGCAGGATAAGCTGTGAGCGGATCGCTCGCCCAAGAGGAAAAATGAGCTTCTGCCAGATCTTGATCACCGAAAATCACATTGCATTTGATACAAAACTAACTAGACTTAACCAAATGGGGAGAAAAATCTGAACTAAAACTATTTCCATAGTATTTCCTTTAATTATTTTATGAAAACTTGTCAAAGGTTGTTTAAGACAGTCCTACTGTAACTAGGCCTATCAGAGGATGTTAATCGATTGTGCAAACTTTTAACAAACGCACAGACTATTTCAACGTATTTTTTAAAGAATACTGATATTTTTCCCGCCTCTTTCTTCCCGTATCTACTAACCTTGTCACATTGGTGCCGAAACCCGGGAGGAAGGAGGGACATGCTGTCGGAGACCCCTCGCTGCTGAAGGGGATCGTGGGGCTGAGGAGGTCGGGCGGTGCGTAAGAGTGAAGACCGCGAGTGGCTGCCCGAGGCGGTGGTTCTGGAGCGATTGAGCAACAGGTGGGCTTCCTGCTGTGCTCCCGGGTTTCGGCACCAATGTGACAATGTTAGTAGAAACGGGAAGAAGGAGGCGGGAACCGGCGAACGTTCAACAAACTTAATACTCAATAATATTCTAAATAAACAAACTACAAAACGAAAGTAAAATGCACAAACATAATAAAACAAAACATAAAGCCCAGGCCTGGTTCTCTCTCATCCTTCACTGTTGTCGCTCCTCCGTGAGAGATCCGAGACCGTCGCCAAGCGCAGGTGACGCTCTTTAGCAATCACGCCTCCGGCCTCGTGCCGCTCTCTCACGGCTCTCGCCCCATCCTGCTTGTCACAATTATTTGCTCAAATTTTACAAATGCATTACTTTACAGTAAATTCTAGCTCTTTTACTACTATTTTTCTTTCTTTTTCATTGTCTTCATTCCCTTTAAATCCTTTAATTCTTTAATATAAAAATAATAAATAAAAAAATTACATTTGAATCAAAAATTTGAAAAATTATAAAAAGCAGTTTAAACGTGCACAATGAAAAACTTACACTGCTGTTAAAAGCACGATTATCATCATCATTATTAGCATTATCATGATTATTATTGTCGTTTTTTCTGTAGTACTTAAAGGAATCGTTCACCCGGAAATGAAACTCATTTACAATCACGTCAGTTAGACACAAGTGTTCTACTGTAATGAAATGTAGTCGTATTTAAAGGGACATTTCTCCAAAAAATTAACAAACCTCTACAACTTACTTTCTTCTGAGCGAAACAGATGATATTTTTAAGTATGTTTTTGTCCATACAATGAAAGTCAGTGGGGTCCAAAGTTTGAATCTCAATGTTTTTCTAAATTTCAACAAAGAACAAAAGTTATACAAGTTTGTTCATTTTTGTGTGAACTGTCCCTTTAAGTACTACACTGCATACAACTATGTTTTGTTTACAGTATACTCATAAAACACTTCATTAAGTTTTATAAGGTTCTCCTCATAGACCCTGTAGTTGTTTAAAACTTATAAGAATGGAAGAAAATGCTGCTAGAGTTTGATTCATTTCATTTGTTTCAATTCAGTTCTGATTCAGTTCTTTTAACTACAGACATGTTTCAACATTTTACAACCACAATTTTTTTTCTCCTGCCTTTTCAACACTAGATGTATTTCAAGCCAAACAGACTTCTTTTTGTCTAATGTTCTGTGTGAAAAGTTCACTTGCACTGTCTTTATAATCCATGACACTTGTCCAAATATTTTTGAGGGCCGCTGCACATCTGTAATACGGTAAACAGACGTTTTCAGTACTTCTGCTGTGCCGTGTCCAATTTACCACACTTGTACTACAGTAACACCCTGCAGTGATCTGTTTGAAAGAGAGTGAAGCGTCGATCAGATCTGATAAAGAGCGAGACGCTCCAGCAGATGTTTGTGTTGCAGATCCAGACGATCACAGATAGAGTCATATAAATCCTGACGTCATTTGAACTGCATTAGTCTGCGTGTGGTTTCCATCAGTTTAAGATCTGGCAGGAATCAGATATTCTCAAATGCATCTTGTGTTTACATTCCCAGTCCAAACACTCTCCGAAAGTGAACGCACAAAACGCCACTAACACACGACCAGCGCGTAAAGAGTTTCTGTGAAAATCCAACACTAATAAAGGCTGAAAGGCCCTAAAATCTGCTGCCCTCTTCTTGATGTTTCACAGAGAAAACAAATCCTTTCAGGACGAAATAATACGTCACCTAGATATAAACTGCTGCGCTCTTGTTCTGCAGGTATTTGAGCCAATCAGCTGATCTGTGACTAATGACTGGAAGACGACATCATTGCAACTCAAGAACACAAACAGACAGAACAAATATAAGAAAGAATATAGCTGCGAGCAGCAAATATCGGGGTTCAAGCGCTTTAAAGCACGTGCGTAAAAAGGTATTATGCTTTAATTAGCAAGCCTGTAACCATCTCGGTCATAGATGGAAAAGACCATTTACAGCAAATACAGCCAATTTACCATAGGAAATATATGGTTTTTAAAGCTTTTTAACAGTTATTGAGGTTGAGCCAAAAATTTAGGGCTAGTTTGGTTAAGTAGATTTTTTTTAAAACATCTCCGATATTTAAAAAAAGATTCGATGGACAGTGGTGGTCCCAAAGTTTCTCAGGATGAGTTCTACCATGTGGTACGAATGTCGTGGGCGTGTGCCGAAAAAACGCATGATAAACAATCCTTTACACACGTGAAAAACACGAAGGCACCTCCTGGTGGTCGATTTCTTTCTAATTTCTCAGGCCTCTAGGGCCGTGAGTCAAACAGGCCCAGTGAGTTTCATTCCGATCGGCCTCCATTAACCTAGTCTGATAGCTGCTCAAACTTCATTGGCCGGATGGCAGACGGGTTTTTTGAGATACATCAATGTCCTCATAGACAATCATGACGCATCGGACAAAGACACTGCATGCCAATTTTCAAGTCAATCGGACTAACGGTGAAGTAGTTAGAGCCGTTTTAAAGTTTTTTTTCCTGTTATAGCGCCGCCTAGTGGCCAGTCGCCACGTCCTTTTTCACATGACCACAGAATTAACTCTTACATAGGTGTACCAAGTTTGGTGAAATTATCACATTCCGTTCACGAGTTTTAGTCATTTTAGTGAAAGTGGCTCCACCTGCTTCGAAAGTTCCCGTCGCAAACATGAATCGAAATTTCAACTTTTTCTTTAGATAATTATTGACAATCAGACTCCGGAGAATCTCGCTGCACTGGTTTGGTTCCGATCAGGCCAAAAACCCAGGACTAGTTCGCAAAAGTACCAGCAAAATTCTCAGCTGTAGCTGTTTCCACTGTAGCGCCCCCGTCAGGCCAACTGGGGCGAGACTTGGTGACGTTGTAGGCGGTGTGAGTACAACCAGCCCTCAAAGTTTTTAAGTCTTGGTCTGCCCGATCACTTTTAGGGGAGAATGTTGATCCTTGGGAAATGTAACAATTACAATAGTGTTTCAGCAGCGCACTAAAGTGTAATAATCTTGTTTTCCCTTTGAATTAAGTTTATTTTTCTGACTCCATTAGCAGATATTTGTTCTTGTTTTAAGCTCAAACTCACTTCATTTTGATACATTCTTCAATAATATCTTCAGTCATTTTGTTTCTCCAGTAAATGTATCTTGATTTAAGTATGTTTAGATATTTGTACTGGAAAACAAGATGTCGTATTTAATGGTAAAAAATTGTGAAATAAGATTTTGGTCATACTGCCCACCCCTAAACTAACAGGGCTGAACTAACTAAACGGACTCCTCCAGGCTGGGAAGCGTCTGCATTTCTGCGGGTGTTACTGTGTTTCTGGGTCGGATCAGCACATTCCAGAGCGACTCTGTCCCTGATACGAGCGCCGCATTTGTCCCGCAGGTCTGTGATCAAACGCACTTGTGGCGATTTACAGTCACATGCATCACACGCTGCTGCTCTTCTGAGAGCCGTAACTTACTTGCCGACGTGACACGGCCTGCTCTGGCTCAGAGGTCAAAGGTCAGGGTGGCTTCCTGCTCTGACCTCCGGGAGTTCTGAGGTCAAGAAGCGTCCCGTGAGGTCTAGTGGGGTCACCACAGCGGCATGTCAAAATCATGCTGAATATGAACCCAGATGTTTCTCCCTTGGACAGACACAAATCAGTCGAAGTACAGAGAGAAACATTCAATAATGACAACAGTTTATTTTTCTGACTCCATTAGCAGATATTTGTTCTTGTTTTAAGCACAAACTCACTTCATTTTGATGAATTTTTCTTAATATCTTCAGTCATTTTGTTTCTCCAGTAAATGTATCTTGATTTAAGAATGTTTAGATATTTGTACTGGAAAACAAGACAGAAACACTGAGGAGGAACATGATGTTGTAGTGTAAATACAGAGTATAGAGATATAAAGAGATGTTACTCTGTAAAAAATCCAACTTACCAAATAAACTTCAAAACCCAAATTTATAAATTTAGTCATCCAAACAAATAATTTTATGCTGTGTAATTTCCCAGCATGCATTGCATCTTGAAAAAAAGTAGCAAGTTTTATTTAAAAAATTATCATTGCTTTAACTTTCACTGTAAATGTAATTCTGCAGTTGATTAATTAACTGAAAGCTGTAAAAATACGCACAAATACGACATTTTCTTGGTTATGTGAACATTAAGTGAATATTCCATCTTACAATTCTTCAAACATTATGGGATTGTTACTTTTGAATGTTCTCTAAACATTCCAAAAACAAGTAGTTACATTTAAAAAAACGTTACATGAACGATGTATAAATAACGTTTTTGTGCTAACGTTTTGAGAACATTATTAAAGACCAGATGGCATTCTGTTAACGTTACTGGAAGAACGTTTGTTCGTAACTTTGAGAGAACGTTCTGAGACACGTGAGAAACAACGCAAGCCTAATCCGACAGTTTAGATGGCGCTTTCCTTGAGAAGACGAGCTGTGGAGCATCACTCTTTTATCGAGGTGGAGTCGGTCGCCACGGCGACACTCGAACCCTCTGAGAGCAAACACAGAAACACACTCACACACTGACCGGGGGGAAGTGCCACTTAAACTTTACAAGAGAAACACACACACACACATGCAGCAGCACACTGGGGCTAGTGTTCAGATCGACGCCTTTGTTTGAACCCTCCATTCAGACACACACACACACACACACACACTTGCCCTCCATATATGCTTCTTTCTCTCTCACACTACAGTCCATCCAGATAACAGGGAACGTTCTGGCAAGGTTCTCTCAAAGTTATGAACAAACGTTCTTCCAGTAACATTAATAGAACGTTCGTTCAATGTTTTCTGGTCTTTAATAATGTTCTCAACACGTTAGCACAAAAACATTATTTAAAAATATTTCATGGAACTTTTTTTCTAGTTTTATCTATGTTTGTCTAACGTTTTTTAAATGTTACTAGTTTCAGAATGTTCAGAGAACGTTCAGAGAACATTCAGAGAACGTTCAGAATAACGTTTTCATAAATTAATGGGAATGTTCTTAGAATATATTTTTGTTAGTTGGGGTCCAAAAGTCTACAGTGAGAATCTGAGAATTTAGTGTCATTTAAACCTGTAAATAATCAGAACATTTGTGGAATTTGATTAGTTTTAAAATTTTCACAAATTTGGATAAAAGCACCTGCTAAATGTTAAGAATCAACATAAATGACATAAAACGAAGGGTAAATATTTCACTGCGATTCAATCAAATGTATGTAAATGAGTGTCACTGATCATGTGACAGACGTTCAGATGCTCTCAGATCACGATCGTCAGGTTTGTTCATGTAGCTTCAGTACTGATGAAGAGAAACACATATTTTTCTGTTCAACTTTTCTACTTTACTGATCATATCATTTGTAATGAATAAAAATACTTTTGGACCCCATTGAATATGATATGGTTAATGAGACAGCTTGATGATTTTCTAAATGATCACACACACATTTTCACATGTTGTTTCTAAATTAACTCACAGTCGTTACAATTCCTTCAAAAAGTCTCATCAGAGAACATTTGAAATCAAAGCGTCTACTAACATTTACTATTTTCATGAAAAATGTCAACAAAAAATAACACTACAGACAAAATAAAGATTTATCTAGAATTCGGAAAACTCTCTCAAAAGTCATCAGACCCACAGAGTTCCTGTCAATCACTGTAACATCAAACAGTTCAAAAGATAATGAAGCAACACGATCTGTTTCTGATATTTTGACCTCAAAAAAAGTCCTGTATTTAATTGCATATGATTAAACGGCCAATGTACCACAAAAATACAATATTTTATTATCTATTTACCCAACTAACAAAAATATGTTCTAAGAACGTTCCCATTACGTTATTTTTGAATGTTCTCAGAATGTTAAAAAAGTCTTATTTTTCTTCGTTATGTGAACATCTTGTTTTGTGAATGTTTTATCTATTTTCTTATTTTGCAAGGATTACGAGAACGTTACTTTTGAATGTTCTCTGAACGTTAGCAGTAACATTTCAAAACCATTAGACGAGCGTCCAACTAAAATGTTTCAGAAAAATGTTCCATAAATGATGTATAAATACAATTTTTGTGCTGAAGTTTTGATGACGTTATTAGAGACCAGATAACTTTGAACAAATGTTTTAAAATGTTTTAAAAATGTTTTTTCTTGGTTATGCGAACGTTAAAGGAACATTCCATTTTGTAAACATTATGTGAACGTTACTTTTGAATGAACGTTAGTAGTAACAATTAAAAAAATTTAGACGTTTAGAAGTGTATAAATAACACTTGTCCTAAAGTTTTGATGACATTATTAAAACCAGGTAACTTCAAATAAACATTCTATTAACGCTTGTTAAGAACGTTTGTTCATAACTTTGAGAAAATGTTCTGAGAATTAGCTGCGGATGGATATATCCTGAAAAGTGTAATAAATCTAATATTCCCATTTATATTTCAAAGATAATTGTTATATTTGAATCTATTAAACTTGTGGAATTATGCGGAATGAAGCAAACATTTCGTTCCTCATCATCCGCCCTTTTCCCATCATGCTCTTCTCTCCGACCCATCCCGACACCAGCGACCTCTCCGTCCTCTTAAAACGCCTTCCTTCATCGCGAGTTCACTTGTAAATGACGGGATTGTGGCCGATTCGACATAGTTCTCCTCTCGCATTCCCTCTTTATCTGGCTGCCCAGAAGAGGAAGTGAATATGGCAGGAATGTGAGGAAAGTTAAAGAGCAAACATCAAGAGCAACTTTCTGACCCGGCGGAGAGAGAGACAGAGAGATAGACAGGAGATGTAAGGCGTTTTTCACGCTTTAAGAGTTCCTTTAGTGCGCTGCTGTCAGATGGAGACGATTGAGAGAAAAGCCGAGCGACTGAAAGCTCTTTCTCTCCACGCATTTCTCTCCCCATTTGCATGTAAAAGCTCACGGACAGCGCTGAATGCTCCTCGCTTCCCCGGAGCCATGGCGACGGCAGAAAAGGTGCAAAATTCAGTCGGCTGAACTTAAAACGACTTTATTAAAGTGTCAGTGATCAGAGAGCAGACACAGAAGCGCTCAGTGTTCGCCTCGAACCGCCGTTACACGCTCAAAAAGCTTAATGACCTGCTAAGAGCATTACGCTCTAAAGACTTGTTGACGGAGACTCCATGCTCACGCCTATAAAAAAAAAGATTAATTCCCTGAAAATTGCAGGAATTTGACCGAAACACAAGAGCTTTTGTGCTGGAAGAGCCAGTGGGAAGTTTTAGATGCGATGCACCGTTCCTGATCAGAAAGACGACAGAA
The DNA here is from genome assembly GCA_003731715.1 of Anabarilius grahami. Classification (NCBI taxonomy): domain Eukaryota; kingdom Metazoa; phylum Chordata; class Actinopteri; order Cypriniformes; family Xenocyprididae; genus Anabarilius; species Anabarilius grahami. The sequence continues at coordinate 2,298,781 of RJVU01052173.1, forward strand.
ATCTTCACTTAATTGAATTCTGTCCGTTTAAACACGCCTTTCAGAATTTAAAAAAATACATGTTTAATGAATGAATGATTGAGGAATAGATTGAAACGCAGGTTGCTACCCAGCTAACAAGGAACGTTCTCAGAACGTTCTCTCAAAGTCATGAACAAACGTTCTTCCTGTAACATTAATGGAAAGTTATCTGTTCTTTATTAATGTTCTCAAAAACATTATTTAGACATCATTCATGGAATGTTTTAGTTGGACGTTTATGTAGCGTTTTTTTAAATGTTACTACATGTTTCAGAACGTTCAGAGAACATTCAAAAGTAACGTTCCCATAATGTTTGAAGCATGGAATTGTTAATAATGTAACAATGGAATGTAACAAAGTTCTCAATAATGTTCTCAAAACGTTAGCACAAAAACATAATTTATACATCATTTATGGAACATCTTTCTGAAACATTTCAGTTGGACGTTAATGTAACATTTTAAATGTTACTGCTTGTTTCAGAACGTTCAGAGGAAAAAAGTAACGTTACCATGTTTGAAGCATGGAATGTTAATAATGTAACATGTAACAATGTAACAAAGGAATAAAACATTAAAACAAAGTTATCTGGTCTTTCATAATGTTCTCAAAACCTTAGCACAAAAACATCATTTATGGAATGTTTTTCTGAAACATTTTAGTTGGACCATCCAATGTTTTTTTTTAATGTTACTACTAACGTTCAGAGAACATTCAAGAGTAATGTTCATATAATGTTTAAAAGACTTTATATGGACTTTCTTTGTCTTTCTGAACACAAAATGAGATATTTAGGACATATATAATAACCAAAAGCTCCATATAAGCGCTGTAAAAGTGGTTAACTAAACTCGTGCACTAGTTATATGTGTGAAAAACAGACATAAGTTGCCATTCTCTGAAAACTTTCAGTATTTTCTGCTCTCGTTTAACTCTAAACATCTTTTCAAAGCCGATGCAGGTCAAAACCAATGAAGTTTCCTTCCCTCTTCCTCCTTTTAAACCAGTGTTTTCAAAGTGCTTTACATACTTAATTTTGATTAATTTTACTTAATATTACATTTTACTTTAACTTAATATCTTCAGTCATTTTGTTTCTCCAGTAAATGTATCTTGATTTAAGAATGTTTAGGTATTTGTGCTGGAAAACAAGACAAAAAACACTGAGGAAGAACCTCATTTTGTCACACATAGTCCATGAGTTCAACACTTTTATAGCTCTCATGGAGCTTTTTGGTCTCTATATAAGTCCTAAATATCTCATTTTGTGTCCAGAAGGTCTCATGAGAATATTTAGAGAGTAACATTAATGTTTAAAGAACAGACTCATTCCTCACTGATTTTCAACAAATTTCCTTCTTTTCATCTCTAAATTTCGCACACGTGAACACCGTGGACAGAACGAATGGACGTCTAGCTGTAAAACAGGATAACAAACCCAGACAATAACAATCCTTCACGGACTCAGAATATCTTGCGAGGATGAAGATCAAACTCTTTGTGCGTCTCTGGGATGTCCTGGGGTTTATCCGCTCTCTGTTGGCTTTGTGTAATTAATGAGTTTCTGATTTATGCACATAACTAATAACAAACAGCATCATAAATAAAAAGCAGCTCTAATGAAGCTCCTCATAATTACCCGAATGCGGGTCATAACGAGCTGGAAAAACGCATCAGAAAACTCTGGAATTATGAAATATGAAAGATGCCCTGCCTGAGCCGTCTTTAGCTTTATAATGTTGTTCATGATGACACTTGATTAAAACCGACTGCTCCATAAACTGACTTCCACAGCCTAGAGACAGCGGGATGATTTCACTGGTAAGAGCAACAAACACGCTGGAGAAAATAACAGGCACTCATATTTCTGCAGCAGTGATTTGGCAGCTGCTTATAAACACTAAACTAATTCTGTTTCAGCGATTCTGCTTCAACAGCACAGATGACACAAATAAACATGTTACCACTGCTACATCAGATGATTCCCTGTTAAATATCTTCAGATCCTCTGAGACCGCGGGAATAATGTCCAACACTAATGTTTTCTGAGAAACGACGGCTTCGATGGAATAATTAAAGGAATAATACACTCAAAATGAAGTCTGTCATCATTCACTCACCCGTGGTATTTTACTATCATTGAGATACTACTATAGTTTTTATTAATATTTAATATTTTATTCATATTTTTAGTTTGCTTTCATTTTTAAATCACTAAAATTAATTAATGAACATTTTATATTTTCCATTTTATTTATTTTTTTACTTTTTAATGTTTTTTTTAAATGGCTATATAGTTTTTTATTAATTTTTATTTCTTTTTTAGTCATTTTAATACATCAAGTTCAACTAAATGTACAAAATGAATAAAATATTATTTTTTATTTTATTTTTATCATAATTAAATAATTGGATTTTAAAAACATACAG